>QMFG01017241.1:0-12515 GCA_003314545.1 Ramaria sp. MG151
GTCTGAGGTAAACGGGGACTCGGGCCCGAAGGGCCGGGAGCTTCGGTTCGGCGGTGGGGTCTTGACAAAAAGTCTCCAGAGAAGGACTGGTGGTCACAGTGCAATTACCAAAATAGGTAACTACGGAATTGAGGATAGCGACTCGGAGGACGCAATCTCTCCCATATGCAGTGCACCTGACTACCCCTCCCCTATCATCGGAACACCCAACTCTGAACGCCGAACGGACCCTCCCTCCCCACTCGAGATGGATACACCAGAAGATCGTCTCTGGGCTGTGGAAGAAGAGTTGTCAGCGAATCGGATGAAGACCAATACCATTCAACTAGCCTTAAAATCTATTCTGGCAAAATTAGAAATCGACCCACGAGATGTAGCAACAAGCCCCGAACCGAACCCGAGGCCGAAAATGGACTCATGGGAGAGACCCGAAGAACCGAATGCGAATACCATAGGGAGGCAGCTAAGACCGGCCCTTCCTTTGGACTTCGATGGAGACTGAAACAATGGCCATGCATTCCTCAACTCTTGCAGACTCTACTTCCAGATCTGTAAGGGGGACTTTCCAAATGACCAAGTCCGGATCCACTGGGCCCTCTCCTTCTTCAAAACCGGCCGGGCAGCTTGGTTTTCGAATGAGGTAATGCGAACCGAACGCAAAACTCAAAGGGCAAAGTACTTGGACTGGAAGGATTTTGAAAGAAGCTTTGAAGAAAACTTCTGCCCGAGGAACGAACAAGTCTTGGCACTTACTAAGCTAGAAGGCACCGGTTGGTATCAGGGAAAAGATTCAGTTGAAGACTACATGGATCGGTTCTCGGAATTGGTAGAAATGGCCGGATACTCCGATGACAAGACCATTGTGATCAAATTCCACAAAGGCCTTGACCCCGCAATTCAAAATCAGGTAGCAACTCTCGGAAAACACATGCCAGATATAGATGAACCAGAAAAATGGTTCCAAGCTGCTCGGAGAGTGGCCTGGAATCGAGAGGCCAATGAAGCCTCTATGGAATCCAGTCGAAACGTATCAAAAGGCAGCACCCGAGCCCTACCACCAAAGCTTACCTCGGCCTTCGGATGTTTTTACACTACCTTGCCCGACACTTCGGGTCCACTTCGGAACACTCCGAGGAATGCCCCCGAGATCCCAAAGGTGCTTCCAACTCCAGCAAAGGATGGCCCGACGCCCATGGAAATAGACAGGACAAAAAACTGAAACAACCTGTCAACGGTTATGTGCTATCAATGCCATCAGACAGGTCATTACTCTCAAGACTGCCCCAGGAGTTATGACATCCGAACCATGACCTCCGAAGAAAAACTTGAACTTCTACCTGAGTTGCTGGCTTTAGCAGACGTGTCCGAAGTCACGGACCCCAAGACTGAACTGAGACCTGAGGGGGAGCCAGAGATGGAGTCCTCGGAGGATTTTGGAAGCCACAGTGGGTGAATAGTGCGCCCCCACTGCCTGTACATAACAGATTCTCCTGTCTTGAAATTGAGCATGAAGTGAACCCCCTCAGCTCTCAGGTAGTCTTAAGAATCCATGACCGCCGCACCCAAAGAATCCTCCCTCCCTCCTTGCCCAAAATGGGAGAAGCGACTTCCTAAGAAATATGTTGTTGCTTCCACCACCAACCCAAAGTCTCTCTCGGTCAAGGTAGAAATCCAGACCACCGACACAGGCAAAGTGATGTCAGCCCCAGCACTTGTAGACAGCAGAGCGACTGGGCTGTTCATGAGCCGAAGCTACGTGGAGCGTAACCGGATCACAACCCAGATGCTCCAACGCCCCATTCCAGTGTACAATGTGGACGGATCCCCCAATGATGCTGGTGCCATAACAGAGATAGTAGATGCAATCCTTCGAGTGGATGGTCATTCGGAACGAACATCATTCGTGGTCACCAACCTCAGGAGACAAGACTTGCTGCTCGGGTACACCTGGTTGGCTGAACATAACCCAGAGATTAACTGGCAGACTTGGAAGATTACCATGAGCCGATGCCCGGACAAGTGTCATACGTGCCGGACTGAAGTTAAAAAGGAACAGAAGGAAGCCTGGAGAGCAGAACGTAGGATCCGAGCCTGCCGAGCTGGACCGATGCCTGAGTTCACTAGAGAAGAGTCTGAGGTCCGAGACTCTGAGTCCGAAGACTCGGGTGCCGAGACCGAAGACCCGGATCATTGGACCGAGGCCTCGGGCTCCGAGTCCGAAGTTCCGGACCTCATCCCTGAGTTAGGACCAGAGGATCAGTTCTCACAGGGTGATCGACTGCTCTGTGTTCCGCTGGACCTAGCCCCTCACGAGATCCGAGCTACCCAAACCACATCTCAGAGGCTAGCAGAGGCTCATCACAAGAACCATCAGGCCTTGTCCGAAATCCCCGAGTACCTCCGAGACTTCGAAGATGTCCTTTCCAAGGACTCCTTTGACACCCTGCTAGGGCAACGGATCTGGGACCATGCCATTGAGCTAGAGCCGGGTGCAAAGCCCTCTAATTGCAAGGTGTACCCCCTATCTCCAAATAAACAGATGCAGTTGGATGAATTCCTGCAGGAGAACCTTCGCTCGGGCAAGATCTGACCATCAAAATCCCCGATGGCCTCGCCGGTCTTCTTTATCAAAAAGAAAGATGGAGCGCTCAGACTCGTACAGGACTACTGAGCCCTAAATGCTATGACGGTCAAAAACCGATACCCGATCCCTCTCATTCCCGAGCTCATCAACCAACTCCGAGGCGCGAAGTACTTCACCAAACTCGATGTTTGGTGGGGGTATAATAACGTTCGGATCCGAGAAGGGGACGAATGGAAGGCAGCCTTCCAAACCAACCGAGGCCTGTTCGAACCTCGGGTGATGTTCTTTGGGCTGACTAATAGCCCAGCCACCTTCCAAACGATGATGAATGACATCTTCCGAGACCTCATCATGGAAGGGGCAGTCTGTGTGTACTTGAACGACATACTCATTTTCTCTAAGACCATCTCTGAACACAGGATGGTGGTCCAAAGAGTAATGGAAAGACTCCGAGAGCATGGGCTCTGCCTCTGACCCGAGAAGTGCAAGTTTGAACGTATATCCATCGAGTACCTCGGACTCATCATCTCTGAAGGACGTGCCGAGATGGATCCAGTTAAGGTCAAAGGAGTTACAGACTGGCTGACTCCAAAGACCCGAAAGGAGGTGCAAGCTTTTCTCGGGTTTGGAAACTTCTACCGAAGATTCATCAAGGACTTCTCACACCATGCCCGAGCTCTCTTTGACCTGACAAAGAAAGGAGATATCTGGAAGTGGGGTAAACCCGAGGATGCAGCCTTTCACAAACTCAAGGAACTCGTCACCTCAGCTCCGGTCCTGGCATTCCCAGATGACACCCAGATGTACCGAGTGGAAGCAGATTCTTCGGACTTTGCAACAGGAGCGGTCATCTCTCAGCAATCCGAGGATGAGAAGTGGCACCCCATAGCCTTCTTATCCAAAAGCCTTAGCCCAGTGGAGCGGAACTACGAGATTCATGACAAAGAGATGTTGGCCATAATCTGAGCCCTGGAGGAATGGCGGCATCCCTGGAAGGAGCACAACTCAAATTCGAGATCTGGACAGATCATAAGAATTTAGAGTACTTCCAAACCTCAAAGAAGCTCAACCGAAGACAAGCTCGATGGTCGCTATACCTGTCCCGTTTTGACTTCACGCTCCACCACAGGCCTGGCCGAACTATGGGGAAGACTGACGCCTTGTCCCGAAGACCCGACCATGGGTCCAGAGCGAGTGACAACGAAGACTGAACGTTGCTTCGACCTGAAATGTTCGCCATTCGGGCTCTCGAAGGACTAGCAGCCATAGGTGAGGAATGAGACATACTTCGAGACATCCGAAGGATGACCCAAGATGGGGAAAAGGAGGAGTCAGTGACCAAAGCCATCTCGGAGCTCCGAAAAGGACACTCGCGCACAGTAAGAGCCTTGGGGTGGTCCGAACGAGATGGCCTACTGCTTTTTCGGGGGAAGGCCTACGTACCAAACGACCCCAAACTTCGGCGACGTATTGTATCCCAACATCACGACAGACAGGTAGCTGGGCACGCGGGGAGGTGGAAGACATTAGAACTTGTGTCTCGGAATTACTGGTGGCCACAGATGTCCAGGTACATCGGACAATATGTGAAAACCTGCGACCTATGCCTTCGCACTAAAGCACAAAGGAATGCACCAATGGGAGAGCTGCAGCCGCTACCAATCCCCAAACACCAATGGGACACAATTAGTGTTGATTTCATTGTCGAACTCCCAGAGGCCCGAGGGTTCGATGCTGTCATGAACATAGTAGACTCAGTGAGCAAACGAGCCCACTTCCTTCCCACCAACACTACAGTCACAGCATTAGGAGCCGCTCGACTTTACCTCACACATGTCTGGAAGCTGCATGGACTGCCGAGACAGATTGTCTCTGATCGAGGCCCACAATTTGTCTCGGAGTTCATGCGAGAACTTTACCGACTACTCAGTATCAAACTCACGGCCACTACAGCTTATCACCCACAGGCCGACGGACAGACCAAACGTGTTAACCAGGAATTAGAGCAGTACCTTCAGATCTTCGTCGATGAACGCCAAGATGATTGGGACAAGCTCCTCCCTCTTGCAGAGTTCCAATATAACAACCACATACACTCTGTGACCCGAGAGACACCCTTCATGTTGGACACGGGCCGACACCCTCGGATGGGATTTGAACCGAGACAGCCCAAATCCCACATGGAGACAGTAAACGAGTTCAAGGACCGGATGGAGAAGTCATTAGAGGAAGCCAAATCAGCGCTAGCCAAAGCGAAGGATGACATGGCTCGGTACTACAACCAACACCGAACCCCAGCTCCAGAATACAAAGTAGGCAACCGAGTATTTCTAGACGCTTCGGACATTCGGACAACCCGACCATCCCCGAAGCTAGCGCACCAATACCTCGGGCCGTATGTGGTCCAACAGAAGGTTGGATGGAACACATATTGTCTTCAACTACCACGGTCAATGGCCCAACTACACCCAGTATTCAATGTAGTCAAACTTCTCCTGGCACCCGAAGACCCCATTCCTGGTCGGAAGTCCAAGCCACCACCCCCACCCGAGATTGTGGACGGGGCCAAACACTACACCATAGAACGGATCCTAGACAGTCGGTTCCACAGAGGCCAATTACAGTTCCTAATCAAGTGGGAAGGGTATGGGTATGAGGAGAACACTTGGGTTTCGGAAGCAGACGTCTTGGCCCCGGAGAAAATTTGAGAGTTCTATCAAGCACACTCTGGAGCACCTTGGAGAATTTGCTCAACAGCATTTGACACCATTATGGCTCGTGCTTCAAGGACGCAGCACTCTCGGAGGGGGCTGATGTCAGGGGACAACCGGTTTTCACCGAAATCTCCACCTCTACGGCCCTCACACATACCAAGTACAGACCCGAGGCGCAAGAACCTCGGTCCGAAGCTTCGGGTCATTGACCCGAAGCCCCTGATCACCAGCCCGAAGTCTTGGGCCTCCGGTCCGAAACCTCGGACCACCTCAAGTAGGGTCCGAGACCTCAGTCTACCTTGGGGGCAACCCGAACCTTGGACCCGAACACTCGGCCCAACATCCGACATTCATCAGGGATAGATTACCTTATGGGGATAGAAGTCAGGCAGGGTTGACAGCGTGTAGGGGTTCCCCTGGTTGGGCATTAGGTAGTCATATATAGTTGTATCACTGGTAGAGGGGACCCTTAGACTTTTCTCTTTGGATCTCCCCCCTGCTAGGTGAGAGTTTCCCTTTATTGTATTTTTCTACTTATATATTTCTTTGGATCTCCCCTCTGCTAGTATCTGAGAGTGCTAGGAGAGTTGCCCTTACATTAACATCATTATCTGATGGCAGGTCATGGTCGGGTTTGGGGTCAGGGTCAGGATTCAGGTCAGGGTTCAGGTTGTCATCAGGGGGTTCGCAATATGATTTGGGGTCATTGTTGAGGATATTGTAAGGGCAACCCTCCTAGTGCTCACAGATGCCTAGTAGAGGGGAAATTCAAAGATATATATATGCAAGGAAATACAGTAAAGGGAATTCTCACCTAGTAGAGGGGAAATCCAAAGAGAAAAGTCTAGGGATCCCCATTACTAGTGAAAAAACTATATACGACTACTTAATGCCCAACCAGGGGCATTCCTACGCGCTGTCTAATAAGAAATAAAATGGAAATTTTTATTATATTTAATTTGGTTTTATTTGACTTATTTTCGGTCTTTTATTCAAGTTTATTAGAGGCGGTCTTTAAGCGCCTAAAAGATGATCTCAGCGAGATATGAATTCTAGCGCAGGGAATGCGCTGATGCAAATCAAAATGTTAGCACTTAAAGTTTGCGTGCAGAGACGCGGACTTGTAGATAGGTAGATAGCACAAACTTAACAGTTTTGGGATAAACACTGAGTTGAATAGAACTCTTGAAATGATGACGAACGGCCAGTGACGATTCGTTAACAAAGCAAGGGTTGTAAAGATATCAAGCAAAGATGTGGAGATTGTAACAGAGATGTGGAGGTTATACTGCCTTAGATTCTGGAGAAAATTACAAGCATACTTATAGTGAGAGCTAGCTAATAATTGTCCTTTGTGTTTCCAAGAAGAATATTGGGGCGATGGAGTGATTCTGGGGTTGCTGTCTACATGAGGGCAAGAATGCACAAAAATGTACTAAAAACATGTTTAAAACTTCTGAAACCGATCATGGTGTGGTAGGAAATGTGGATCATGTGTTTTACTACCATTCTCAGTCAAAAGAACAAGAAAAGTCATCAAGGAAAAATCTGAAACTCCATTTCAAAGCTCCGGGCGCTTGATTAAATGAAATCGAAGCGATCGGCTTCGTTCATGGATCAGCGACGATAGGGGTGATCAGGAATAGAAGTTGAGTTGTTGTATGGATAAATGGAAGTGTTTCAGAGCCACATGGGGCTTGATTGGTGGCTATTGAAGCCTGTTCGTGTCCGAAGTGCATATATGTGCACGTTCGTCCCTCCATAGCCTCGGGGATCATTCGCCAAATGATCCTAAAGGTGTAAACAGAATGTATTCTAAGGCCCAAGGCCTTGAACTCTCATTAGTAGTGTTTTTATGTTGTTTTTGTTGTTTTATTCTGCACGGCACTACTGATGCATCAGTAGATTATGTAATGTAACCTTCGTGCGACAGGTAGATAAATGATAACACTGTCAACCCTGCCTGACTTCTATCCCCATAAGGTGCTTCATCCCTGATGAAGGCCAGATGTTGGGCCAGGTGTTTGGGTCAGATGTTCAGGCCATACCCCGAGGTTGGTTGAGGTCTCAGGTGGTCCGAGGTCTTCGGACCAGAGGCCCAAGATTTCGGACTTGTAATTGGAGGCTTCAGGTCAAGGACCCAAGACTTTGGACTGAGGTTCTCATGCTTCAGACTTGCACTTCGCATGTGTGAAGCTCTTAGAGGTGAAGGATTCGGTGAAAGCAGGTTGTCCCCTGACTGACAGATATCAAGTATCCTCTAGTTATATTCAATTCTTCATCCTCATTCTTCTATCTACATAGTTAACTTTAGCTGTAACTTGTACAGTGCTTAGATAGAAGCGCTGGCCTCACACTTGGGAATGGGGCAGCACTAATTGGGACTCCTCAGTGTCTGTCTACACTGAGGAAGTAAGCCCACCGGTCATCACCTTTAGATACCATAGCTAACTAATCTCTAGCTAATTGTTATCTAGTTATTTTCATAACCACCTTGCACAACATCACCTATATTAACAGTCATTGGGGACCTCCTCAATGTATCCCTCTGGAACCAAATGATCACAAAGGGGCATGTTTCAGTGTTGAAACAAGGGATTTGGGGTCAGTGGGTTCCTTACTCTTTGAGCTAGGACAGAGGGTGTTGCTCTACTGATTTGATTTCAAGCAGCAGTTTGGGTGGTTGGGGTCATAAGGACTGTCTGAGCTTCAAGAGTTCTGATATACTGTTAAGAACTAAATCAGAATGGAGGCAGAAGTGTAAGGGCAACCCTCCTAGTGCTCACAGATGCCTAGTAGAGGGGAAATCCAAAGATATATATAGGCAAGGAAATACAATAAAGGGATACACTCACCTAGTAGAGGGGAAATCCAAAGATATATATAGGCAAGGAAATACAATAAAGGGATACACTCACCTAGTAGAGGGGAAATCCAAAGAGAAAAATCTAAGGGTCCCCACTACCAGTGAAACAACTATATACGACTACCTAACGCCTCATCAGGGGCACTCCTACGCGCTGTCAACCTTACCCACCTTCTATCCCCATAAGGTGTTTCATCCCTAATAGAGGCCGGATGCCGGACCAGGTGTTCAGGTCTGACATTTGGGTTACCCCTGAGGTGGGTTGAGGTCTCGGGCCCTACCCCTGAGGCAGACCGAGGTTTTGGGTGGTCCAAGGTTTCGGACCAAAGGCCCGAGACTTCGGACTAGTAATCAGTGGCTTCGGGTCAATGACCCGAGGCCTTGGACCGAGGTTCTCGCGCTTCGGATTTGTGCCTTGGACATGCGAAGGTGTCAGAGGTGTAGAACTTGGTGGAAGTTGGTTGTCCCCTGACGAGAAGTAAGGTTGGGACTCAAGATAGAGTCAACCAAAGGTTTGGGGTTGGGTGCTGAGGAGGGCCAAGGCTTGGCAGTTGAGTCAGGTGGGACTTAGCTTCAGCTTATGTGCTGCACCAGCTCAGAGTCCTGTCCCAGTATTTCAGACAAGGCCCAAGGTCACCTGAAGTTCAGGCATGACCTTAGCGAAGGGAATGAGAGAGTGTAGGAATTAGAGGATAGAAATATATTAGGTGTATCTTAGTTGATATCAGAACTGATTTCCATGCACATGAACTAGTGGCTTATATACAAAGAGGTTCGGGGATCGGGGGCTGAGTGACCAAAGTCAGGGTTGTAAACTACAGGGATAAAGATCAAGCATAGGATATAAATAAATGAAATGTGTTTGGGGAGGTGGTCGGGGCTTTGGGGCTTTGGGCCCAAAGGTTCGGGAACCAGTCCTGGGACAAGCTCTGACATGTGCCAGCTCAGAGTCCTGTCCCGGTATTTCAGACAAGGCCCAAGGTCACCTGAAGTTTGGGCATGACCTTAGTGGAGGGAGTATAGAGATTAGAGAAGAGAAGTATATTAGGTGTATCTTAGTTATCAGAACTGACTTCCATGTACATGAACTAGTAGCTTATATACGAAGGGGTTTGGGGGTTGGGGACCAAGTGGTCAAAGTCAGGGTTGTAAGCTATGGGGAGAAAGATCAAACACAAGATACAAATAAGTGAAACATGTTTGAGGATGGTCGGGGCTTTGGGCCTGAAGGTTAGAAGGCTTGGGGATCAGACATGGAACAAACTCTGACACAGACCAACAATTACTCATGAAATAGGTTTCCAAATTGCATGGCTCATTGGGTAGGGATAACTGCATACAAATCCTTTGGAGGGTGATTCTGAGAGTCTGGAACATTCATATCATAGAGTCTAATGATATGGGATGTCATTGCAAGCTTTGGGTAGATAGAGTCAACTCAATCAATGAGTTTATTTGGAAAGATGGGGATAGTGATGGAGATAGTCAGGGTGTCTCTTTTCAAGAAAGATCAATTGGACCTGACTAGTGAGTGTTTCACTATACATCAATAGAGTGATTCAGGCAACTTAATGGATGACAGGATTGTTCCATAAGAAAGTTGTGATAGAGGTGATAGTGATTCAAATTCCAAAAGAGGTCTTCAGAGTCCTTTGGAAATTGTTCTTCAGGGTTAGAACAGTGAAATGTTCCAAATTACGATTGTGACACATGTATACTAATCAAAAGTAATGGGAAAGAAAGGACAAGGGAGGTAGGAAAATTGTGAATGAAGAAATAGATTAATGGACCATAAATATATCCTGGAACATGCATGGCTCTTCAAGTAGGGTTAACATCATACTAATCCTTCAGATAGTGATCCTGAATGTCAGGGATGCTTATTCCATAGAGGTTAATGGTATTGCCTGTCATTGTAAGCTTCAGAAGAGTATAATTAGCTCAGTCATTGAGTTTATTGGAAAAGATGGGGATAGTGATGGGATAGTGAGGATGCTTCTTGCCAAGAAAATATTATGAATGGACCTGGCTATTGATTGTTCCACTAAACATCAATAGAATGATTCAGAAAACTTGATGGATGACAAGGTGATTGGGTGCAAATGTCTTGATCAAGTTGATGGTGGTTTGGATTCCAAACAAAGCTTTTAGAGAATGTCAAAAAGAAGATAACAGTGGTGAAAGACCCTTAATACAATTGTGACAGAACAAACCTTTGAGTGAGTACACAAACATCATTGGTAACAGTCTAAATATCTTTTGAAACAATGTAATCTTATGGACTGTGACCATGTTGTGGAATTATTTGGAGGCATGTATACCTACCTCCTAATATATCTGGATGGGCACTTAAGTGCTGGATATGAGGAGAAGGGTGTCAGAATAGAATATATGCTGAATTCCATAAGTCAATATCAATCTTATGCATCCAATTTATGGCTCATGTTTTTCTATTGTTTAAATGAGCTTATATATGAGTTTACAGGAGCAGAGCTATTTTATTTAGCTAGTTATGTATTAATAGTTCCCAGTCAGGAATGACTGTAAACTATACAGTAACACAGGCAAGCACAGGTGAACCTCTCAGTGTTTTGTATCACTGAGGTGGTGAGTCTAATTGTTGTTTAGTTTTGGAGTAGAGTAACTAACTGTTTTGGTAGATATCTTTGTCTACAGGTAGTTAGTCAATACTAGTGTTTTGTATCACTGAGGTGATATCTTTGTCTACAGCTTTAAATTTGCTATTTCCTATTTGCTATTCCCACACCCAATTATTCAACAGACCAACATGGACATGCAAAGTCCACTCATATCACAAGACAGAATCCCTCTGGAAAAATCTTTCTCTTAGGAACTATGCATACCTTTGCAAATGTTCTGAAGGTCATTTACTTTTACCATAGTAGCACCATTCACTTTCAAACATGTTTCCTATCATGAACAATATCTCTAATTGTTCAGCTAACCTTGTAGCCATCCATAACTCTTATCACTTATAATTCAATTCTGACAGTGACTTTGTTAGTTTTGAAACACATTTCACTTTTCTTCCTTATTATCCCCAAGCCCAATCCCCAACACACCTAGTATATGAACCCATAGTTTTACCTGTATGCTCCTCAGTTCTGATATCAACTTAATACATCCCTCACTTTTTACCTCTCTCTCTCCTCTCTGTCTGCTGTCATCAGTGGTGAGTCCTGGCTCTTTTAGTTTTTCTGGTCAGAAATCTCTGAAATACAAGGAAAGAACACTGGGTCAGTGCAACATCAAAGTTGAAGCCAAGTCCTTCTGATCCATCTGGACATCTGCTAAAACCTCCAGAACCCCCATATTTGCTAAGTGACTTGTTCCAGAAACAATCTTTTTGCTACTGGCTACATCACTTAACCTCAGTCAAACCCAGCTTTTAACAAACACCAGAGCCCATAACCTGGTGTAGGCAGATGTAATAAAATGACAAAAGCAAGTGTGGATGAAGTGGATAGAGTGAAAAGTGATTACATTCAGGGACTCTCTGAGCTCTTCTAAACTACTCATACAAGTACAATATTTCATAAGGTAGACTAAAACAATGATGCAAAATACAGCATTATGTTGCTATAGTAAGAACATTTGAGGTGGTTGCGCTTAGTACAGTAGGTTGAACACATAAACACATATGAAACAAAACAAAAGGAAGACATACGATTGGCCATTCCGATAAAATCAACAAATGAGGCTCAGCGGTCAGCGCTCGCAGGTGCATCCGCACTCGCCTCCGAAGGACCAATTTCCATCAGCTGGACCAGACAGAATATACAACAAAATACTCACCGGAGATCACAAAAAAAATTTATATTTTCATAAGAGTAATGAGATGCGTTTAAGGAGGGAGCTTGAGCCAGCAACTTGGATGACTTGTTCATGATTTTGGAAAATCACTTTTATTATCTAGTGAAGTTAGTCATAGTCACATATAAGGTCAGACAATTGAAACCCAGAACTTGCAGTATTGCTGATGGTAGCTCCGCTTGGATATGCACGAAATTCATGGCTTGGGCTAACTTTTCAAGACAGCGATCCTATTTTTTTTCAGCTTGGAGACAATCAGTATGTTTTGCATACTCTTCGGTGTCCTCCAAGATAGTTTAACATCACCAACGACCTACCTCCAACATACCGTACCTCCTACAAAGTCATGGTTACACGCGCACTAGAATCGGTAGCACCATGTCCCTGACGAGGAACGGCATGATACGGACCCTCTAGTTTAAAACTGTAGTTGATATTTCTGCAGGGGATCTGCTATACTTTGACTCCACTTACCTCGAGACCTCCCTATGTCTACACTGCACGACCGGGTTCAATC
>QMFG01017247.1:9750-23133 GCA_003314545.1 Ramaria sp. MG151
ATTGGAAAAGATGGGGATAGTGATGGGGATAGTCAGGGTGCTCCTCTTCCAGAAAAGATTATGATCGGACCTGGTTATTGATTGTTTCACTAAACACTTCATGGAGTGATTCCTGTACTGGATTGGGTGACCGGATCAAATGTGTGTGAAGTATTGAGGCAAGGGTGATTTGGGATTTGGAAGATCCATTCGGAAGGATTGGTTCAGAAGGACAATGGTATAGACAAGGTGTCCATATTATGATCGTGACAATACAGTGACTCAAAAAATTGTCCTAATGTTTTGCACTTTCTGCTTCATGTTCACATAGCATTACACCAAGGACAAACAGATCCAATGTAAGAGAGGTCTTGTTAAGGGCTACATGGGAAATCAAGAATTATGTAATTTGATGATATTTCCATGGAGATACAGCCAATTCATTTTGGGGGCTCATTGGGACAATTATTTGACTAGGTATCAGAAATACAGAAAATGCATAATTCAATACTTTGTCTTACCTCCCTTGGCCTTCATAACTGCTTCCACCCTTCTAAGGATACTTTCAATTGACTTCTGACACCTCTGGCTCTATACCCTTCCACACTGCTGCCACACTCTCCCAAATCTGCCAAACACTTGTTGCTGGTTTTTCATACTTGTACAACTGCAATTTGATATGATGCCAGAGGTGTTCAATGGGATTAAGGTCTGGAGACTGTGATTCCCAGTCTAGGAGAGTGATATCATTCTCTTCCATCCAGTTTCTAGCCTTTCTAGAGGTGTATTTGGGGTCATTGTCCTGCTAAAAAATGCAATCCCCCTCAGCAATCCTAGATTCCTCTATGCTGGGCAGTAAGTTATCATCCAAAATCTCCACATTGTCACAATTGTATTTTGGGACATTGTATGGTTATAATCCCAAAAGACAATTCCCAAAGACCTCCGAATACCTCCTTCCAAATATCAAATTGTTGCCACATTCACCTTTGTATTCAACAACCCTGTCATCTATGGAGTTCCTTAAGTCACTCTATTGATGTTTAGTGAAACACTCACTAGTCAGGGCCAATCATAATCTTTTCCTTAAAAGAGACACCCTGACTATCCCCATCACTATCCCCATCTTTTCCAAGGGACTCAAATGACTGAGCTGAATCTACTTGCCTACAATACATAGTAGCACACATCACCATTTGAGTCCATGATATGAGTACCCCTGATACTTGGAATCAATATTCAAAGCGTAATGAAGGGTTGTCTTTACTCAAAGAGCCATGTGATTCAGAAACATGTTTCAGACTGTTTCTGGTCCATTAATCTTTTTCTCCATTCTCCATTTTCCTATCTCCCTTGTTCTTTGTTTTCTATGGCCTTTAATTAGTATACATGTACCTTAGCTACTTTCCAACCCTCACAGATTCCTTCCCATTTGCTCTTCCTACCAGATTGTTCAGTATATAGGTAGCACATTTGCATATATATTCCCTAGTTCAATTATTGTACATCTACTTGATTGTTCTACTCAAATTTGCCAATTTGTTGCAAACTACCTGTCAGAATTCAATTATTCATGGTAAGAGTTATAGATGGATGTAGGGTTAGTAGTATAGTTTGGAAATGTTTCTAACAGTAATAGAATGGTATTTGAAAGTGAATAGAAGTCCTACAGTAAAAGTGTATGGCTTTTAGAATATTTGCAAAAAGGTGCATGGTTCCAAAGAGATAGATATTCCAAAGGGATTCTATCTCATTGATTGAATGAACTTTGCAGTCCATGTCAATCACAGCCAATTGTCTCACATTCTTTCGAAGTGTGTCATCTAGACTAATATGAATGAAGTTAGAGTACTTACTTCAATTGTAAATTTGGTGAAGCTTTATCTAGGTAGAGAAGACAACAACAAACCA
This sequence comes from Ramaria sp. MG151, assembly GCA_003314545.1. Lineage (NCBI taxonomy): Eukaryota > Fungi > Basidiomycota > Agaricomycetes > Gomphales > Gomphaceae > Ramaria > Ramaria sp. MG151. The sequence continues at coordinate 11,641 of QMFG01017247.1, forward strand.
AGCCTATTTGTAAGGGCAACCCTCCTGGTGCCCATAGATGCCTAGTAGAGAGGATATCCAAAGTATATATGTGTAAGGAAATACAAATGAAGAACTCCCACCTAGTAGAGGGGAAATCCAAGAGAAAAGTCTAAGGGTCCCCACTACTAGTGAAAAAACTATATATGACTACCTAACACCCAACCAGGGGCATTCTTATGTACTATCAACCTTGCCTGAATTCTATCCCCATAAGGTGCTTTGTCCCTGACAAAGGCTGGATATTTGGCCAGGTGTTTGGGTTGCACCCCGAGGTGGTCCAAGGTTTCAGATCAGAGGTCCAAGACTTCAGGCTCTCAATCCAGAGGTTTGGACCCATAATCTGAAGGTTCAGACCCAGGTTCTCATGCTTCAGACTGGGGTCAGGAGTGTCAGAGGTTTAGAATTTGGAGGTGTAGAAGTCTTTGGAGCATTAGCCAAAGACTGGTTGTCCCCTGACACCATTCCTGGTATAGTCAACTGCTGTGTCCCTCAAACTGTTGAAAGTTTTAGACACAGATGGATAGAGAGAAAGACCAACAAATATTTTTGTCACTAATTGTTGTAGTATCTATTGTTCTCTAGTTTGAGCCTGACCACTCTCAGTGACTCTGGTGGTTCTGATGTGGCCTGCAATGATGCAATACTTTTCACAGCCCAGAATCTAACACAAATGACTGCACTAGACACTGTCTGAGGAAAGGACCATTGCATGTAGCCTTTGGGTTACAAACTAAGGTGAACCTATCAGTGTGTCCATCATGTTGTGATTCAGTAGAAAATTGAGAGTGAGTCTGTTGTGGAATTCACTGGAGGTGTATATACCCACCTCCTAAGATCTCTGAATAGGTGCTTAAATGCTGTGTAGGAGGAGAAGGGAATATATGCTAAATTCCTTAAGTTCAATCTTATTCATTTAGTTTCAATTTATGGCTCATATTTTTCTAATGTTCTGATGAGCTAGTAGATGAGTTTTCAGAGGCAGAGGATTATTACCCAGGTAGCTAGTTTATTATTAGTTCAGAGATGTTCAGAACTATGTAATTAAATTCTGACACAATAGGAAGAGTGGAGGTTCATGAGAAGGATGTCCATGGTCTCTGTGTCATCAACAATGCAGCTAAGACTCTTGAGTATCTGACAGACAGCCTCAACGGCATGGAGGTAGATATTAATGAACTTAGTGAGGTCATGATCAATCCAATAGAACCTTTCATGAGCCTTGAGATGACAAGCCATAGGAGACCTCTGGAATCAAGCATTGATGACCTTCTAGGCCTCCAGTGCAGATGTCTTGCCAGACACCAAATGCTAGAGTTCAGGGGTAAGGCTTGACTAGATAAAGAAGGTGAGTCATCTATCCTCTGCTTTGGAACTCTCAGAGACAGCAGCTGTGGGCCCATCTGTGATCCAAGTGGCACTAACTCTCATAAAAAAAATTCCATCCCTTCCTTCCAAACATGATGGTTCCCTTCCTCAAGGGGTGGTAGCTTGGAGATTGTGTAAAAATATATAAACTGTATGAATATATCTATAGAGCATACAAGTAAGTGAGAATCAACATAAGACAAATATTGTGTCTCTTACCTCAGTCTTTGATTGTTGCAAAGCACTGAGGAAGAGGGGAGACAAGCTATCTACTTTATAGTCTTCAGAGAACAATGGGAAATAAAAACAATAGGAATAACTTTGCAACTGTACAAAGCTATATGAGGTGAACAATGAAAACTCAGCATTACTTCATTACAATAGGGTGATATGATTTGTCACCTGCTTGTATGTACACTCCTACAGGTTGTTAAGGGATGACATAGTGCAGGTGAGATGCAGAGATGATGAGTAGATGGTGAAAAGATGGTGAAAAGATGGTGGACTGATAAGGTGCAAATAATAAGTTTCTGATGGTATTTAGGCTAGACTAGGGCCTATAACTTGTTAGATGAAATAGAGAAAAGAATGGAGAATCAGAAAGTCTCAGACACAGACACAGACACAGACATGGACACAGACAGTGGATGTATAGCAAAGACAAGCCACACATATACATGTGGTGCCTATATGACCAAAGTGTCCACAATAATATACTATGAGAGAGGGGATCAAACTTCTCTAATTTCTATATTAATTATTTACAAGAATTTATATCTAAAGAAATGTGGAATGTGAACCTAAGATGTACTAAAAATAGATCCATAATTACTGTACAGGGAGTGCTCCTCCCTTATAATATATCTCAGTTTTTAACAGAGAAGTTGGGGACAGGTGTCAGAATTTAATTATCAATGATAGAAGTTGTAGATGGATGTAGGGTTAGTAGTATTGTTTGGAAATGTTTCTAATAGTAATAGCATGGTATTCAAAACTGAATAGAAATCCTACAGTAAAAGTGAATAGCTTTTGGAATGTTTGTGAATAAATGCATAGTTCTGAAGAGATAGATATTCTGAAGGGATTCTATCTCATGGATTGAATGAACTTTGCAGTCAAAGTCAATCACAGCCAATAGTCTCACATTCTTTTGAAGTGTGTCTAGCTTAATGTGAATGAAGTTAGAGTACTCACTCAAATGTAAGGTTGGTGAAAGGTTGTTGTTCAAGGTAGATCACGATGAGTTGGCAAGTTTGAGTAGAACAATCAAGTAGATATACAATAATTGAACTAGGGAATATACATGCGAATGTGCTACCTATATATTGAACGGTTCAGAAGGGAGAATGAATAGGAATGAGTCCGTGAGGATCAGAAAGTAGCTAAGGTACATGTATACTAATTAAAGGCCATAGAGATCAGAGAACAAGGGAGGTAGGAAAATTGTAAATAAGAAGAAAAGATTAACAGACCAACCATAACACCTGAAACATGTTTCAAAATTGCATAGCTCTTTGGATAGAGATAGCTGTGTGCAAATCCTTTGGAGGGTGATCCTGAGAGTCTAGAACATTCAAACCATGGAGCCTAATAATATGGAATGTCATTGCAAGCTTTGATATAATAGAAATGACTCCATCAATAAGTTCATTTGGAAAAGATGGGGATAGTGATGGGGATAGTCAGGGTGCTTCTTTTCTAGAAAAGATTATGATCAGACCTGGTTATTGATTGATTCACTAAACACCAAATGAAGTAATTTATAGGCTGTGTTGGGTGACTGGATTGATTATATGTGAAGGATTGAGGGATGGTTGATTCAGATTTCTGAAAGAGGTTTTTGGAGGCATTCGGAGAATGTGTTTTGGGGATGAAACAGTGCCATGCCCTAAATTATGATTGTGAACACCAGGATCATTTTCAAATCCCCTTATCTACTCAACCTCCAGACCTACATCCTATCAAATATCTCTGGAGTCACCTAAAGAAGAGGCTGGCAGGGTATGAGGCACCCCTTTAGAGAATTTTGAAATTCTGGGAGACAGTGAAGGAGAAGGGTCATAGAAGCATGCCTAGATTGAAGCTGCAATATAAGGTACTAAATATTATATATAATTTTGTTAGCCAAAAAAAAACCAGTATCAATGAAATGACTAGACTAGAAATTACATATCTCTTGTAGATATGGGTAAATAATTATGAACAGTGGCTTATTTCAATGCGAGGATGGTCTACTATTTGTGTGAATATTTCGATTGTTTTATGTATTCCATTTCCCAAGCTATTAAGCTGTCAAATAGAAACAAGGAAATGTTGGTATTTTTTAGACACTGTAACATACAAGTTACATCTACAACTCAAGGGTACCTTTTGTGTTTCCCTTTGACTCAGTGTCTAGGTGTTCAGCACTAAATTTGGTTGTTAATAATTTTGCATGTATCATCTCAATAGGGGCTGATTTGATGGGATTGTATTTAATATCAGTCATAGCTCACAGTAGCAAGATATACTGAAATCTAGTCCCATCTTTTTCCACAGTGAACTAGCACCAAGATGGTCACTCATGATCCAAGCAGGTGTGATAAGGAGCTCCATGGCTCTAGCTTGAATCGTGATGTTCTAGACAGAATTCGGTAGATGTTCCTATCGATGCTTTTCGCTGATGGTGACAATCATGAACAGGATATGAAAGAATCTTAAGATTGCTTGACATGAGAATGGTTGTTCGGTTAGGATGTGACGTAGGGACTCGGCGCTTTGAGCGGAGACACAACGGTTCACCGTGCCTCCAACATCTTTGTGCAGGACGTCATCGGAGACAGCACCATCAGCACTCATCTCATGTCACAGGCACAATCCTGTCTCTCCGACGAGGAAAACCTCAGCAGGCTTTACAATGATGTTTTGGCTGAATTCGCTTCGGAAGGAGATGGTACAGATCCCTTGACAAGTTCATTTGGTCGTGGCAGATCGACTGGTACTCCTGGAGACACCAACATCAACTCCATATACGAATATTATGCAGCGGATCCCCCTCATAGTAAGAAAGAGGATTATTTATCATTACGACCAGGGCCAAATGGGTCACAAGCACATCCTACGAGTACGCCGAATTGCTACCACGAGTCTGCCGCACCCTTCATTTAATTATTCACTGTTACAGATTTTAATCCCCCAATGCTAGGCCCAAGTCGTTCTGGGGCTTTATCGTCTCCCCCCCGGCCTTTAGGTCAACGTGTCCCCAGACCACTTCCTAAGCCTCCTTCTGGACTAAACTCCCCGACTGCTGCTATGCCAGGCCCATCTTCATCTCGAATTCCAGAACTGCAATCTTATTATCCTGACGAAAAAAGAGCACATGTGTCTTCTCCGAGCATAGATAAACCTTGGCCCCCGACACTTTATCCTGCTGATGGGCATATGGACCCCGCACATCCACCTATGCGCGCAGCGTCTTATACCCCGCAGTCACAGCCGCACGTGTCCGATCTCATGCCCAACTTGCACCGTTATGCCTCCGCGCCAGACGACATGTCGAGGGCTTCAGCGGACGGTTCAGAGGATGTTTACCGCTCGCCAAGTGCAACGGTGCCCACCCCTCCATCTGCGCCTAAGGGGCATTACACCTCCGTCAACGGCTCTCAACACTATGGAACCCTCTCAGGTCACTCGTCTGCAACCACGCAGCTCAATGGGCAATCATCTCATGCCAGTTTCCGAAATGAGAACGCGGAATACCTTCCATCAGACACAAGCATGTCTAACGAAATATATGGTGTCTCTGACAGCACCCCTAAGCTTGTTAATTCGGTATCCCGATCAGCCTTTGAACGGGTAGGAGGCTTTGAGAACGGTTTTGAAGTAAGCAGTGCGTCCGGAAGCTTGTATAGCCGAGAAGATACCTTAATGGCACCATCCACACCCCCAACATCAATTCAACGTGGCGACTCCATCTCGTCTTCTATTTGTACACCTGCCTCACCGTCTCCTCGACAGGAATCACATAGCCAACCCCCTGCGACTATTTCGTATGCCTCTGATGCTGGCTATAATGGAGAGTCGTCTCGTCATGGAGAGTCGTCGTCTCGTGCAGCACGACACCATGAAGAGATGCAACGGACGATAGCTAGCATCAAAGCCCCGCTCGAATTGCATGAGGACTATGATGATGATTTTGAAGACATCGATGAAGATCCTGATCGATTTGTAATTTTGGCATTATTGAGCCATTTGGCGGTCCGACTTCGGGATAAAGTTCCTAGGGGTACGCATGTGAAAGGAAGTATTCCCTATGACCGTGCTTTCACCGGAAAAGATATAGTGGTATGTTTTGACTTAAATTGACCAAAAATTCCACTGAGTTCAGCCCGATAGTCTACTATACAATCCCAAATACAGAGGGAACTACTTGTCAACTTAGGAATCTCTACAAACGATCGACGTACTGCTCTGGGCGTCGCTCGCAGCCTTCAAAGCCAGCTGTTTTTCTACGAAGTAGAATGGGGAGGACGTCAGCTGTCTGATGGTGTCGAGGATGTCTTCATGTTTCTTGATGACGCTGAAGGCATGTCAGCTGAGGTTCCTGAACGAGAGGAACTGCCAACTGGCGTAATCACGGTATTGACAAAATGTTACTCTCCGAGTTGTGTTGAGGGTGTGGAATGCTATGCCTACGGTTGTCCGCGACGGGCGTCGGTACGTTTGTTTGTTTTCCGGCATGCTATCTTGATGTTCAGCTGGCGATGCAGAGCCACGCTCTCCCCCAGGAGCCAGTTCCCGATCTCGCCGAAAAGCCTGTGAGCAGATTGTCCTCAAAACTTAGAGCTTGCTAAATCCGTCTATGTTTGCGTAGTCTGTTGATAGGTGGACAGACACAGTCGACCCTAATATCCTAAAATCGTTTCCCCCCAGTGAAATCAGGCGACAAACGTTTGTATTTTCTTATTTTATTTTTCTTGTTTGATTCTCAAGTGATATCTATAGAGTTATCCGCAAAGTCATCGAGAAAGAGGAACAATATGTCCAAGACTTGGACACTATTGACTCTGTGAGCTTATCCATCATATTGACAAGCCACTTGTTTGAACCTTTCCGTAGTTGTTCATCAAGCGTCTCCGAAGGAATGATCCCGAAGTTATTCCCCTGGACCAGATCGATGATTTTATTGACACTGTTTTTGGCAATGTCCTTGACCTGCGCGAGTGTAATCGTCGCCTTCTGGAAACAATGTATGTCCGCCAGAGAGAACAGGCACCCATTATCCAGGTCATCGGCGATATTTTCTTGACAGCGGCGGTTGAGTTCCGCTTGCCTTATCCAAACTACGTGGGCCATTTACCCGTTGCAGAAAAAAGGATGAAAGATGAGCTTGAACACAATGCTGAGTTCCGGAGATTCGTTGAGGTTCGTCATTGGCACAGCCTATCTGAAAATCCGTTAAACTTGACATTATTTAATGCAGCTATGTGCTCGTCATCCTGATTCTCGGCGGTTCGACCTTAGACACTTCATAACGCGGCCGTCGGAACATTTACAGCGTTACCCTGTGCTACTTGAAGCAATTTATAAGGATACAACGGAGGGCAACCCGGACGCCGAATTCCTCCAGGAAGCCATACAATCCATTAGGAAGTTGTCTGGCGTGGCTCATGTCAGAACTTTCCAATCCGCCATGCTGCGTGGACCTACTGCCAAATTGGAATGGCATGATCTAGTATCGGCTGAGGTTCGTGAAAGTATGACCAAGCAAGAAGTCGCTCGACAAGGGTAGGTGAGCCATTTTTTAAAGAACTTTAATTTAATCCTGTCCATCCAGGCAAATATTTGAGCTGATCAAGGGAGAGATGGAGTATGTCAAAGATCTAGAAAATCTCGACCTGGCAGGTCTCATAATCTCTATATGAGGCGTTCACTTATTTCGATTCTGTCTCAGATATTTATTCAACCCTTGAAGGCACTGAATCCTCCAGTCATTCCTCGCGAAAGATTAAACCAATTCATTGAGGATGCATTTTATAACTTCGCTGAGATACACAGGCATCACCGACGGTTGCTTGATCGGCTTCATGAAATTCAACGCGAGGAACATCCCGTCATTCACAGCATCACTGCCGCAATTTTTGATGCTGCGCTTAATTGGCGAGACGCCTATATGGACTTCATCCCCCACTATCCGATAGCTGCTTATCGTGTAGACGAGGAAATTGCGAACAGTATTGCATTCAAGACATTCGTAGAGGTATGGATTAGTAGCCTTACTGCGATCGATGGTTCTCACTCCCAACTGTTAGCAATGTACCCGACACAACGAATCACGAAAACTTGACATAAAGGCATTCATCTATCGCCCCATCCCTCGTCTCCTTCGATACGATCTGTTGTTGAAAGCCATCATGACGGCTTCTCCTCCTGATCATGAGGACAAAGACGCAATCCCGCAGGTCCTCGACGTCATCAAATCTCTTGGTAAGGACTCTGAACCTGGGGTCGTCACCGCGAAAGAAAAGGTCGAGCTGTGGAAATACAATTCGAACCTAGTTTTCAAGCCTGGTGAAGCAGTGGTAAGCTTCCCTTTCTTTGTCCCTTGCTCATAGTCTCATCTTGATCGTCAGGATATGGACCTTTTGGATGAGACCCGAACTCTTGTTCATACTGGAAGACTGCTTCGTCAACCTGAAACCGGTTTCGAATGGAACGGCTGGAGCGAACTCTTTGTTCTGCTGTTCGATAATTATTGTGAGTCGTGATCAGGTAGTATCATTTTCCTTTCCCCACAATATCCTTCAGTGGTCATGACGAAGACGAAGGATAAAGGCGATGGTGTTACTAAATACCACGTAAATCGTCATGTGAGTACTTCCTTTTGCTAGCCGTAACTTCAATTAATCATTATATCATATTCTAAAGCCTATCCCTTTGGATCTGCTTACACTCGCAAATTTTACGGACCCCCCTCAGCAGCGTGGTACAGGGCTTCTGCGGGGCTTGCGCGGAGGCGAAAGGCACGCAGAAGGTAGCATGCCAGGCCCTATGCCGACTGCGAATAACACTGAGTCCTCCATCGACTCCCGTACCGTATTCCCATGTACCATCCATCATAATGGTCGCATGGGAGGTCTTTACACGCTCTACGCTGAGTCGGCCCAGGCACGCATGGAATGGAAGAATAAACTTGAGGAAGCCTTGGCTCTTCGCAAAGCGGTCACCGAGAACAATAAGGTAGGCTCGTTTTGTTCGTCGGTGGACATAGTTTTCACTTTCGGTGTCAGGTCTTTGAAGTCGAGACAATGAGCTCCGACACTTTCCTCGTCCCATCTTTGCAAGGTGCCTCAAGTGCTGCGTGGAACCAGGAAACAGTTTTGACAGGGAAAGTGACGTGTTCTGTGCCCTTTTGTATGTGTAATACTCTACATTTGGTGATAAACTGATACATTTGGTACAGCCACCACCGATGGTACGCGATTGGTCGCTATCGGTTGTTCCGAAGGTGTGTGGATAGGTTTACGACATGACTCCAGATGTGAGCACAACACACCTTATTTCCACCTTTGAATCTTAGCGACTTCCCTTTAGCCATGCGACGCGTCCTTCACTTGAAAATGGTGACACAATGTGCAATGTTGGAAGATTTTGGTATCTTCCTGGTACTTGCAGATAAGGTTTGTGTCCTGCTGATCTTGATTGATAAATATCATGGACCAATGCCATCTGCTTTAGTCACTGTGGGCATATCATATTGAGGCCCTGGTTCCTTCCTCCCCGGCGCGAGCAAACATGTCACGAGCCCCTCAGAAATTGAACAATCATAAAGATGTCCAATTTTTCAGCGTGGGAACTCTCAATGGTCGGACACTACTGATTTATATGAAAAAGAAAGCCGTGAGTATACTTTAGATTTAAAATGTTAACCTGCTACAAAGTTTCGTTTCAGCTTGACAGCGTCTTTCATGCCTTGGAGCCTGTGCTCGGCAAAATTGCGGAGAAACCCAAAGCCCCCGGAACATTTGGCCGATCCTTGTTCGGTTCACAGCGTTCTGACTGGTTCCGGCCGTATCGAGTAAGCCTGAATAATGGCGATTGATTATATCCTGTCTGATTTTTTTTAGGAATTTTTCCTTCCCTCCGAAGCATTTGATCTCATATTCTTGAAAGGCAAAATTGCTGTGCTTTGTACCAAAGGTTTCGAGATCATGGATCTCACGGAGTACGCTGCTTATCTCTGGGGGAAGAAACAATGCTAACATTCCTTCGCAGTCTCAAAAGCGTGACTATTCCACAGAAAGACGACCCTCGCCTTGCCCCACTTGCCAAACGTTGCGAAACCAGCCGTCCCTTAGGGATGTTCCGGTCTAGTGAGAACGAATTTCTTCTCTGCTATGACGGTATGTCAATATGTCTCGTGGAGGCTTAAGAGTACTAACCACTTCCTAGAATTTGGAATCTACGTGGATCGATATGGTGACCCTAGCCGCCCGACCGGCCTCATTGAATGGGAGGGTACAGCTGAGCGCGCCGCCTGTCACCCTCCATATGTCCTTCTCTTTGACACACGCTTCATCGAAATCCGGCATATCGATACCGGTCGGCTCGCGCAAATCATCCATGGTACCGAAATACGCTGCATTTGGGATGGGCGTGGTAGCAGTGCACCTCAGGTCGCTACCCCAGGACCCAATGGATGGCAGGAAAACCCATCCCAAGAAGCTCGCGTCCATGCAGTCATGAAGGCACCTGAGCTCCCTCGAAGCCCTGGACCTAGATCCTCCGCCGTGGCACAGCAAGTTGTAGAACTTGTGCCAACAATTCCCCTTTTCCTACCTGGCTCCTTGTCGTCCCCTACCGCTTCCACAACTTACTTTGCCCAGGGGTCCTCGTCTCCCCCGCATTCCCCCCGAATCCCTTCTCAACGCTGGAGGTAGTGAGCGCTTATCCGACATTTAATGCCTTCCATCAGCTTTTTCAGTCTTTCCAATGCTGTTTCAACTGGACTGTCCATCAGTCTATCATTTACTAGGATTGCCACGTGGCATTCGTAAGGACACGCTGGCGTTTTAAGGAGGACCCGTTGCGAATGTCGGCATACATGTCACCATATCACATATCTATGTACACTACGTATTACTAGTACATAACATTATTTCGTGACCGTTCAGATAGCACAATGCGTTTCAGTCTTGACTCCTGTAAACACCTTTAATACTTTTTCCCACAATAAGTAGATGAATGGACACCAGACGCACATATCTTTGCAGTGACCATTAGACTTGCTGTCCCCCCTGAGTGGTGTTGGGTCTTCAGGAAATGGGAGACTGTCCGCTTGAGAAATAGTGAAGACTTTTTCTTAAATTCTTCAGTTAGTCCGCTGGATTTAACGCAGGCTCTTAAGCATGTTTCATGGTTCTGTAAGCACCCTCGAGGCATGGTATCAGAAGCATACTATAAACGAATTAGAAATCTTCTGATCTTCTGGCAGTGCTCCGCTCAGATTAAGACGAACCTCTGGTGTCAGTAAACATACCAGGCCTGATCAGGTAACCTTTAGCTGACAAATAGTTCAAGCTATTGTTGCAGCAGTATAGAAATTGTTTGCCTGACAAGGCCAGATCGGGCTGTATTAGACAGAAGATAATATAATTAACCAAGAAGCAACCTTAAGATTTTTCAAGCTAACATAACTGATGTAATGAGTATGACAGGTTTGGCATTGCTTTTTATACACTTTTTCAGTTAATGGTAACTTCTCCCAATGCACATTGTCAGATCTTGGAAACACTGATATACATAATTCTGAACCAGCTCCAATTCTCTGATCTCTAATTCTCCATTATTGTATCCCCAGTAAGTCCCTTTTCTACTTTCAGATTCTAATAAGCTTCTGGTATCCCAAACTTAGGAATACCCCATAACCTTCAAAAAGTAGCTCCAATTATTGCTCTCCATTTATCCTTTTTGTTCCTCCAGATTTAACATTTCATCTCTCAGATACTTTTACCTCCAAACTCCTTGTCACGATCATGATTTATGATCTGTTCCACCTTCCAAACCATCCGAACCATCCGAACCACCCGAACCATCCGAACATCACATTTCCGAATCCACTCTTCGGAA
>QMFG01017262.1:0-55963 GCA_003314545.1 Ramaria sp. MG151
TCTGAGGTAAACGGGGACTCGGGCCCGAAGGGCCGGGAGCTTCGGTTCGGCGGTGGGGTCTTGACAATCACTCTCTGATCCTCACGGGTTCATTCCCATTCGGCCTCTCTTCCGAACCCTTCGGTATATAGCTAAACACATTCGCATGTATGTTCCCTAGTTCAATTATCGTATGTCAACTTGATTTTCCACTCACACTTGCCAAACTCATCTCCAACTTATCTTCAACAACAAACTTCATATTTTTGAGTAAGCACTCCAATTTAACTTTTATTAGTCAAATCCACTTCAAGGAATGTAAGATCATTGGCTGTGATCGACATGAACTGCAAAGTTCATTCGATCCACGAGATAGAATCCTTTCGGAACCTCTGTCTCTTCGGAACCATGCACTTCATTCGCAGACGTTCCGAAAGTCATTCGCTTTTACTGTAGGATTTCTATTTGCTTTTCAAAACCACTCTGTTACTATTAGGAATATTTCCGAACACTTTTACTAACCCAACATCTATTCACAACATCTATTGCTATTATTTGGATTCTGACAACATGGCTCAAAACTCATTTGAATGTATGTTTTCTCATTGATATTATAATAATAACATCACTGACTACGGATTACACCAGAGTGAGGCAGTATGTGGCACAATTAGTCTCACATGTGATGCCTGGCAGGCCTCAAACACCAACACATACTTTGCAGTTACTGCACACTGGATCCAAGAATCCTTGCCAGGGAAATGGGAGCTTAGCAGCTCGCTTATTGGCTTTGTTCAACTTAATAGTGCCCACAATGGTGAACACTTGGGGATGGCACTGTTCAAGGTAGTCAGCCGCCTTGCGATCTCCCACAAGGTATGTACATTGGTCAATTGATGCCCTGTTTACTAATCTTATTTCTTATATACCACTCACACACTCTCAGATAGGACACATAACATCCAATAATGCTGCAAATAATCTGACAATGCTAGAAGTCTTTGCCCGTGAGATTGAGTTTGTAACTGGTCAACCGTTCTTGTCACGGGATCGGCATATCAGATGCATGGCCCACATCGTTAATCTAGCAATGCAAGCACTCATCAAGACATATTCAAAGTCAAAACATTTCAACCCAGAGCATCCAAAGGATCATATTCCTGATACTGATGTACGTGTCCGTGATGAAGTAGGCTTGATTCACGCAATTGCAGTCAAGGTATGTGAATTGTATTTTTAATTCATACATATATTTAATTCATACTATTATACCATTTGCTAGGAACATTCTTCTGCAAAGTGCAAGGAACTCTTCTGATCTATTCAACTAGCCACCCCAAATCCTAATGGTCAGCGGCCACGGTGGATGATCCTAGACATGCCTGTTCGCTGGTCATCCACATATGCCATGCTCCAGCGTGCTGATGAGCTCCAAGGTGTAAGTACATAAGGTTTCATGGTGCTTCCTTTTACCACTGACTATTCCTCTTACCTACAGGCTATAGATATATTTGTCCTTCACATGGCACGTGAGGAAGTGGATCGTCAGAAGCGTAACCGGTTAGATGCACTCCAGCTCACTCCAAGGGAATGGGATCGTGTTAAGCAGTTCCTGGATTTGCTTATAGTATGTGTTATTATGTATTATCAATGCCACACATATGTTATTAGCTCTATGAGCTATAGCATGCTGAGCATGCCCAACAAGCATTTTCATCTGAGGGTGGTCCCTCATTACATGCTGCCCTCCCATCCCTTGAAGCCTTGCATAAGGCATGGAGTTCAAGAGCGATCAAAGAGAAATATAGACATTTTTCTCATTCTTTGAATGTTGGTACTACGAAGGTGGCAGAATATTACAATAAAACCGAGGAAAGTAGTGCATATCTAGTCTCCATTGGTAAGAAATTAATATTTGGTTGTTGATACATGTGGAGTGACCTAAAAAAACACAGTGTTACACCCTTCCCTGAAGATGAAGCACTTTGTCTGGCACTGGGCATCAGATGAAGTACTACAGGTTCGAGACACTCTTGAAGAACTAGTTAGTGTTCATTTACTTATGCATCATATAAAAAACTCATTGAACCACTATCTACAGTACCGAAATCGCTATGAAAGACTTAACCAAAACACTGAAGTTGTGGCCGGTGTTAATCATAGATCTAAATCATCGGGATCTAAGATTGATACCTTGATGCGTGAGCTCATATCAAGTAGAAATGACAGCTCAGATGAAGATGAATCTCATCCAAGCCATGCTGACCTCACACAGCCCTGGATCGCTGGCTACAATCTTTATCTACATACAGTTGATGGTCTGTCTGAAGGACAAACTATTGTGCAGTGGTGGGGGGTATTTATTGTCTACTCTACTAAAATTTTACTTGGTATTAACAATTTACCTGAAGGTCAATGCTCACCGGTATCCAGTGTGGGCTTCCCTAGCCCGTGATTACCTTGCTGTAATGGCATCATCTGTTTCTAGTGAACGTGCATTCTCGTCAGCGGGGATCACTATAACTAAGCGAAGGAACCGATTACATGCTGATGTCGTTGAGGCACTACAGATCCTCAAAGGTTCAATCCGGCATGACATAAATTTCCATCACCCAATGGAAATGATGTCTGAGGAAGAGCTGGAGAGTGAACAAGAGGACATGGACACTCAATAATTTGGTAGTATTATTGGGTTTCCTTATACTATATAACTGTGCAAAAAAATTGCATTTTTTCTACTTGCTTGAGCCCGGGCCTGAGCCGAGCCAAGCCGAGCCGAGCCGCATTTCACGGCCTCTGGCTCGGCTCAGGTTTCTTCAGGCCAAAGCCAAGCCAAACCCGCCAAAGCCGAGCCAAGCCGAGCTTTTACAACACTAGTTGGATCCGAGCCAACATCAATTATGAAGCACGTGCCGTTTCCGCTCCCAACATAGAGAGTAGATCCGGTATTTCGCATAGCTTCCTCTTGCCCGGGAGGTGCATCTTTTTTGACAAAATATTCTTCTAATAGCGATGAGGTGAAAGTCGGTCCCGCAGTTCCAGATTTCTGGAGCGTTTGAAGCATGGGAAGTAAGAACAACGAAATTAACTCACAAGAGCCTTCTTGATAGCTTCAAATGGTGCGATATTCATCTTTACAGTGAGCTCTCGCCAAAGCCTAACCTTTTTTAAAATCCAGCTCCAGGAAACCACTCAGAACATGTTTCATTAAAATTCTAGTGAAATAAAATTATTGAGGGAATCTAGATAAGTTTCAACAGCACTTCTAGTAAATGCTTCGTCATACAATCCTTCTTAAGGCTTTCGCCCCAAAAGACAAATGAAAAATAAAATAAATGTAAAAGATAGGGTATTACGAACTATATATAGGAGTGCTATGTATGTATGGGGATTGTGTTAACACGCCCCAGGAATTGCAACCTCAGACGCACCAGCTATATCCATCTCTGAGGTGGTAATATAAGGATCATCTTTGGAGAGGACCTTGATTCCATACACGATCTGCGAGTTAATTTGAGGAAGTGTCAAAGGAGAGCCAAGGTGAAAAGCCAGTAATTTGCCTCCATGGTAATCACCCCAGAATAGTGTTGCAAGTGTTCAACGAAGTGATCGGGGGTCTCGCAGAATCGTTGAAGTAGTGATCTGTTATCCGGTAAATACATCTGCTGAAAAAAAAATAGGGTGATATATGTGCACCATGTATGTTTGGGTTGAACAGGTTGGTATTCTGCCACGGCAGCTGGACGGAATTTCTGATGAATTATCTTGCGGTTCTGCACCATATCTCGTTGTAGCGCATGAGCGACACGATCCATTCCCAACCCATTCTACACCAGTATCAACAAGACTCTTGGTGCGAAAGGATGCACACGAACAATATGAGCATTGGGGACTCTCAACGATCGGAATAAATCGATGATCGCCTCTCGAGCAACTCATAAGCGATGTCTGTTGAGTTAACCACCAAACTGGACTGGTCCAAACCGGTCAGATAGACGAGATCGCCTGAGAGGCAGTAATGGACAAGTTGATATCCTGAGATGAAACAAGGCGTACCGTATCCTTTAGCCCATTGTGCCCACGCCTGGTGTACAGGCATCTCTAAGATATTCCCTATGATTGGCTTTCGTGGTGGGGCCAGTGGTAGGCGTAACCCTACATACTGCAATCAAGACAATGATTCACAACCTAGGAATAAGCAACAGTACCTTTTGGAATACGTTGTCGGAGAAGTAACCAAAGTACCAGCAGGCCGTACTGTCATGATTAACCAATAGCCCTGCGCAGGACGGCAACTTCCACTGATCTTGCAAGGAAGCGCAAGCAGAGAATACATTACAATGTTGTGGTTTGTTTCACTGTTGTCATGTACATTGCGCTATGCAAGATAGTAGAATCTTGGAAGGCCAAGTGTTGGCCACGCGAGAGAGCCTTCCCATAGAATACCAGCGTTTCTTCTTCGTCGCTCACTATCAGCAGCAGAGCAAAAAACTCACAATTGATAAGTATAAAGCGCTAACCGCCTGTTGGGTTATGACCATAACTGTCGTGGATAGGCGGTTTGACTTATTACAAATGTTCTGGCAGACAGGCGGTGTCATTGGGATTAGTCGTACTTATTTTCCGCTTCATGGCACCAGTGATTCATATGCAATGTACCACATTGGCCTGAATATTCGTCCTGGCGAGGACCCAGGTACTGCACAAGAGATCGAATGGCTTAACATGGGCTATTAGAAGGTAAAGATTGTTAGTGCCCGACTATGAAGGTCATTGAACAAAGCCAACTGTTTGCGTGGGAATGATGTATAGGGCTGGTTCGTTGTCTTATCGACGACTCATATACCTGACCGTCTGTGCAGATGTTAGTCATGCGTGAGGCGATTTGCTGCTGCACCTCCATCTTCCAGACGTCCCGCCCCGCATCGTTGGCCGGGATTACGGGCATTCCGACACAGCATGCACCTTGTTGATTCTCTGCGAAAACTATATACATGGCATACCAGATTCTCCCTGTCTAACTATGCCTATGGCCGTGATGTTTGGAAAATTCAGGAGCAGTAGTCGTTGGTCTGTCGTGAGAGGTCCAGACTGACGATCGGTAGAATCTGGAATGTAAACAGAAGCGAAATCGCTTAAAAAGGTCGGTCCAGCCATGTATCGGGGGTTGTGGCAGAGAGTTTTAGAGCCTCGGAGCGCAATTTCAAAACTAAATGAGTTCCCTAAGAAAGAGAGCAAAGTATATAAGGTGTGTTCAAACAAGAAAAGTGTTCATCTCACATAATACCCCACCAAGCAAAACGTCCAACTATTTTTTATAAATCAGATCTACACGTCCCCTCTCTTTCTCGGGTATGAAAGACTCACTTAAGGGCAATAGTTCCCTGGTTAGACTCAATTTGATAGGCCACAAACGACCACAAGGAGAGTGCTCAAGTAACGTGCAGTCCAATCAATAATTTAAATAGCCGGAAGCACGTAGAAACTCACCAAAGATACCTAAGAAGACCCAGCTACCGTCACTGAGAAGCACAGTCAGTAAACTGTGGTACTGTCTTATTTTCCACGGCTTCGCTTGAGTGGCTATTATAGCAATAAAGACAAATAAAATGCTCTCGACAAGAATCGTAGGTAGCCTATTCACTAAATATTTTGAGTAGTGTTGAAATACTGGCATCTGACACGCACCAAAAGAAAGAGAATATAGAGGGGGTGGTAGTTCCGAAGCACACACCTACATGAAGATTTGGGGGGAATGTGCTTGGTACCACAACCACTTTTGGCACTAACAGTCCAATCAGAACACTTTGTACCGTGACGTGGCAAGCAAGAAGTATAAGCAAGTTGTAAAGGAGAAGCTGGCTCCTCTCATATATAACATAAACTGAATGAATGATTGAGCATCAGAAGCATCAGAGTTAGTTAATTCAACTTAGACGAGAGACAGTGAAACAGAATCTCGCAGGACGAGTAGGAGCTCAGCTGAATAGAGTAACACAGGCCCCGTTGTTGTTTGGAACCATAACCAAATGTTGCACATCGAGGTGGATGGGTGGATGGTACCATTCAGATTTGTGTAGACCACCATATCAAGACTACAGCGCATTATGTGAGACCGAGAAAAAGAGTAGGGGGCACTTACATTACTCTACTAAGACTCACGTAACGAAGAATATAGAACAAAGGGTTAATTAAGGACTTTTTTTTTTCTGATCTAGACGGTGCAACGTCACTCGTGTGCTCAACAGCGAACTGTTATGAGTTCTCCCACCGCCAAACGAAAGCAAGCTTTGAAACGGAGTCAGACAAAGTTTATCAGAGAATGAGAAAAGACATGCCTCTTGGTCCAAGCTAAGACAGTAATTCCATATGAGAACTGTAGCTGACGCTACTGTATAAAACTTTAATAACGAGTGGTGGAGGCGTTGGGCCACAAACGTATATGGTAGACTAGCAGGTTTTCCGCCTCAAGTTGTTGAATGATCTGTTGTGGAGAAGGTGAAGGCATGTTCTACAACAGTGAGAGTCTAAACCTAGAGTGAGCGGATGTAACAGAAATGCCATTGGGACTTGTCATAAATAGGGAGGAAACGAGGCAGGTCTGTTTATTTGAAACTGAGGCTGCGCGGTAGTTGATATCATCCATCAATCGTGATTGCATTCGTGTATCCAAACAGCAGTTAAGATCGATGACACAAGCTGTTCCTGTAGGAATGTCACTGGTTTATACAGGGTCCAGGATATCTGATACAGAGCTATCGCGAAGATGATATGAGATGGAGCAGGAACAAAGACAAATAGTAAAAGTGGAGGTTACAGCAAAAGATGCTGGATACTCCAAACGTTCCACTGTTAGCAGTGCCTTTGTCACGATATCAGTGATTTCTTTTCTATCACAAAGTTGAAAGTAACGGTACCTGGTCAACATCCGCGCAAGCCTTATGGTAACCAAGCCCGATGTACTTTGTTCGCACATAAAGAGTAATAATACATCGTGTTTGGCTTGCATAACGGGAGGCTCCTTTGAAGCGGCTTAGAAAGTGGCCATGTTTCTATCTGGACTATTAGATATGTAACATAAGTGGCAGCACAAAGAGCTGTCCATTGCGATGAAAGTGCGCGAATGAGCTTTGTGAAACAAGTACCCGGAAAGAAGTCAGAAATTCCCTGGACTTAATGAACGATTAAATAAAAAATTGTAATGAATCAATACTGTTTGGAATGGGGGGACAAGTAGGCTGATGCGACGGAATACGTCTGTTGAATGTAACACACGTTTTACTGCACAAATATGATAAGCTCCGAAGATATGGATAAATATTCCTTGTCTGTTAAAACAACTCTCGATAATGCCATAGGAGTTTGTTTAGAACCACCCTATGTCCGAAAGACGCACAAATGTGACCATCATGAAGAACTATCGATGTATCACTTCTTCGTGAAATAGCTCATGAGGTTCTTGTCACCATTGCTCACTTTCGCAACAGATGTCGATATCGAGCCTGCGCTACCAGTACCCGATTCTGGTTTCTTTGCCTCTGACTTGCCTTCTACAGACTGGGATTCTCCTTTGGTCTTGGCAGAGTGGTTGCCAATTTTATGCTTGGATTTTGTACTCCCATTTGCCTTTGAAGCACCAGTCCTGTCCATGTCTTCCTTCTTTGACCTTTTTCTCGTTTTCTGCCTCGTTTCTGTGTCAGAAGTGGGTGGGGCTTGCTCGGACTCAGAGACCGACTCGTATGACGAGTAATCTTCAGTGACTGTATTGGGATTACATCAGGAATTGTTCAGGGATGGCTTGGGGTGCGTACTGGTGTAGCCTTTCGCGTTCTTAGACTTTCTGCTTTTTATCACTCTTCTTTTTGAATAGCCATTTTTGCCAATGGGAATCACTTTCTTGGGCTTCCTTTTCGTTTTGGGAAGAGCACGCATGGGTTCGTCATCTGAAGGCATCTCAATATCCTCGTCTGGTTGGTGGTCTCGGTTGTTGTGACTAGTGACTGGTGCTAGAATAGCGTCAGTACACTATTAATACTGGCTTTGAAAGGGACGAACAATCATCAGGATTCGCTGGGGCTTTGTCGCTAAAATTTACTTCTTCCTCTTCTTCCTCTTCCTCTTCGTCGGCGAGAAGTGATCGGCCCTTTCCCTTCCGCCTTGTAGTTTTGGATTTCACTTCTTTGGCTCTCTCTTCATCATCGTCTGAAAGTAGGACGCCGTTTTTTACCTTGACGCTATTGGTTCGAGAAGGAGGTCTAGAAGTAAGTGGAGTGGGCAAAGTTCGTGCTTTAGTCTTCGGAGAAAAATTGTCGTCTTCTGAGTCAGATAAAGACAGAACTGCCGATGGCCTCTTGGTCCCTCGCTTCATCAATATGAAATGAGATTATCACAGCCGGTGACAGTAGAAACCTAACTGACCTTCAACTTATCCGGTTTAACAACTTTGGTAGTGACGGTCGATTCCGTAGGTTCTGTTTTTACTTTGACCTTAGATATTTCATCTTCCTTTACCTCTTGCTTGACCTTTCCCCGTCCCAAGCCCAATTTTGACTCCTTCATGACCCCTTTGCTGCTGGTCTTGGCTGTCGTATCAATATTTTCTTGCTCTTTTCCTTTGACTTTGACCTTACTCCAATCCAGTGTACCCTTCTTTTTCTCGTCATTATTGCTTTTCTCGAGTGCCTTTCCTTTCTCAGAACTCTTAAGATGTTCTGCTACTGTCTTGGCTGCTGCTGGAGTGTGTGGATGTGAAGAAGACGCAGGAGAAGGATTGGTCTTTACTAGCGTAGAAGTGCCTGGTTTAATCGTTTGGCCAATCTTCGATCATATTTTTAGCCAGAGCTAAGGGAACATAAATGGAGCGAACCTTGACATCAGGACCTACCACAATACCTATTGTCTGGTTATAGGACTTCCCCTTGGAGACATCATCGGGTCTGACACGATCTGCCATCGGCGCAAGCAGAGCAGCATCCTGCATAAAGTTTCTAAGCGACACATCTATATATGATTGCTTGTTACGCACTCTTATTGCTGAGGGAGATAAACTGTAGATATGAACAGAAGGTGCTCGCGTGAATTGTGCCTTTGCGACTGACCTTATCGCGTCAGGACCCTTCAACCAGGAAGTGACACATTCAAACACACCTTCTAAATCGTCCTCGCCAACGAGAACAATCTTGCTTGTGGCTACGGACTGACTACAGTCTTCCTTGTCTATATCATCATGATCATCATCACGATAGGAGTCAGCAGCTTTAATGGGGGCCACATCCCCTGTTAGGAGATATGTAGCATGCACAGGCGCGTCCGTAGATCGACACGAAGCGTAGAAAGACGCGAGTTCACTGAGTCAGGATGAATCAGAGACACTGGAGAGATTTATGAGGTTTGGACGCGTACTTTTTGGCCACATTCACGTGAACTGAGAGTTTTCGGCTTAGCCATCTGAATGTTACCTTGCCAGATTACGCGGATAAATCGACGTTGAATTACCTCTAAATATCAAGACGTACTGTTTCTCTCTCAATACTAAGCTGTTTCGTGAGGAACTCAGTCGCTCTCGCAGAGGTCATTGGAGACAAGCAAAGATGCTTAGTCATATAGAGGTAGTTACCAACTTTGCAAAGTCTACAATGTCAAGTCAACTGGTTGCTCTCTGCTTGGGTTGCTCATCGTCTCCGTCACCACAAGCTCAATCGTCACCACCATTCACCACCCCATGCTGTCTCCGGCCTATTTGCGAAAGGTGCCTGTCCAAGAACCCTAGATTGCGGGGATATAACCCGTGTCTTGCCTGTCTTGCAGGAGTAGCCGTAGTCAGGCGTTCTGTATCCCATGGAATGCCGAACTTCCATGTCGCTTTCCCTGGCCCATCAGGGCAATCGGAGGATGATGAGCAGAATATTTTCATATTGGGAAACAGTGACGAGGAAGATAACAGTCCAAAACAGGATACTGAGATACAGGATGCACCACCTCCCTACGCTAGGGCATTAGAAACAGGGAAAGTTCCAGCGGTCGGTGAGACGATAGTGAATGACAGTATTGACGAGGAAATGGACGAAGGAATGCCTAAGGAAAAAGGATCAAACTCTTCAAAGTACTATATTCAACCCGGGGACACCCTCCGAGGGATTGCCTTGAGACATGGCGTAGATGTGAGTGTCCTGAAGGTTTATAGCACGAATTGCGCTCATACCTGGTAACAGGGTCGCAAGATTTGCCAGTTAAACTCATTGCCATACAGCACACTTAGTACTACCCCACATCTACTTCACACGCGAAGATGGTTGAATCTGCCACCAACCGGGCGACGATTGTCACCACCTGATCCTAAAGTTCTCGAAGCGCACAATCGAGAGCGTGCAGAAAAGCGATTCCAGTTCGTGACCAAGGAAATTGACTGGCGTGTTGCAAAGACTTACATAGCACTCGCGGAAGATGAGGATGACAGCAGTAAGACGAAGGAGAGCATCGACGCTCTTGGCAGGCCAACTCCGGAGCCCCGTCCGTTGGAGGTGAAAGCAGTGGACCAGTATCTGTGCGATGAGGAGTGGGAAGCCGGACAGAGCGGAGGACCACAACTTCAGATGTTCCCATCATTTGCTGCCAACGACAAGAAGAGTAGGAGTGCAGAGTTGGGGAGTAGACTTGGAAGATTTACAACATTGAAATATTAAAGACTTGTGTCCCCACTTTCTTATTTATTATATTATTTTATTCTGCGATGTGGGATAAACCTTCAAGGTCAAGGCTAAGTTTGAGGTTTAGAATAAGTTCCTTATTTTTCGGTTTTTGAGTCAAAAAAGGATGGTTTTATGAAAAATCTTGAAAATTTTGCCAGAAAGCCTAGAAGAAAAAATCCATTTTCAAAATAATTTGGGCATGAATAATACTGGTTTCGAAAAAGGGAAGGAATCCTTGACTATTTTTTTTGACTCTGCTTTGAAACACATGCACGCCCACGCACGCCCACGCACTGGTCACATGCCTGTGGTTTCCCGAGCGCTTCTATCACGCGGTGAGTCTAAAATTGATGATAGACCCCATAGGGACAAGTCCGAGTCAAATTTCACATGCAAAACAAAAAGTACAGTATTAATAGAACATCCACCTCTCGCTCTCGCCGGGACCCCTTTCTACCATGACTTCCAAGGAGTACACCGTCGAGGACATTGCCAAGGTCAGCGGACTCCTTTCAAGGTCGTGCTACTAGTTTTCACTGTCTTGCAGCACAACAAGGAAGGGGATCTTTGGATTATCATCGATTGTATGCGAATACTGCCCTCACTGTTTCGAACACAGCTGAGCCTCTGGCTGCGTAGCAAAGGTATATGACCTTTCCAGATTCATAAATTTTCACCCAGGCGGCTCCAGCGTTCTCCTGGACCCCGAGCTCGGTCAGCATTCACAACATCAGATCTAGCACATTGACTCTAGCCTATATCCACAGCCGGCCAAGATGCCACGGAAGCTTTCTTCTCCTTACATCGACTTGAAGTCCTACTCAAGCCACAGTACGCCCGCCTCCAAATTGGGTCCATCAGAGGCTCGAAGCCTCTTATCAAGGCCCGCGAACCCGGAGAACTCAGTCAGGTGCCTTACGCTGAACCAAGCTGGCTCTCAGATGGATTTTACAGTCCATACTTCAATGATGTACGGTTTCTTTTGTGTTTGTCGAGCATTGGCAATCTGAAGATATTGGCTGGCAGAGTCACAGACGATTGCAAAAGGCAATTAGAAAGTTTGTAGATGAAGTCATCTACCCAGACGCGCAAGCACGGGAGGAGGATGGCAAAAGAGCAAGTCAGAGTGTTATGGATGCAATGGTGTACGTCATGTCGTTCTATTGTCCCAGATGACAAGGTTGAAGTATTGTGCACAGCGCTCAGGGTCTAATCGCCATGCGAATGGGTCCGGGGAAGCACTTGAAGGTTCATCGATTTTATTTTTATTTGAATTCACAATGCCTACTCATGGTAAAGGGACTCACGTTGTTAAACGGAGCTATTACTCCAGAAGAAGTAAGCGCATTAGGATGAAATTGATCCACTGGTTTCGTGCTGATAACCTCTGTCAGTACAACTACTCTCACGAGTTGATTCTGAATTTGGAAGGTGCGCGCAATGGTACTCGTGGATACACGGATGGTAAGTTGTTGAAATCCTCGTACAGAATATCATTTATCACCTGTTCTGGGTTATCTCCAGGTCTTCTCTCTGGTGGAATGATCGGTCTGCCTCCAGTGTTGAATTTTGGTAGACCTGAGCTACAGAACAGAATTGTGCCTGAGGTCTTACAAGCCAAGAAATTCATCTGCTTGGCCATCTCCGAGGCATTTGCTGGATCGGATGTTAATGGTATGGCTGTGCGCTTTCTGAGTCTTACAAAACTTATTTGGTGCCAGGTATTAAGACGACCGCTACGAAAACAGAGGATGGAAAACATTGGGTTGTCAATGGAACTAAGAAATGGATCACAAATGGCACGTTCGCCGACTACTTCACTGTTGGGTGTCGAACAAAGGTGGGAACGAAACCCGAGTGCGATCGCAAACGACGCTGACTTTGATTGTCTCAGGACGCACACGTTGTGCTCCTGATTGAACGTGGTGAGGGCGTCGAGACAAAACCGATCAAAACTTCGTATTCAGCCACTGCTGGTACTGCGTATGTGACGTTCGACAATGTCAAGGTTCCTGTGCAAAACACGCTCGGGCCTGAAGACGGCGGACTGCGCGTTATACTTTCCAACTTCAATCACGAAAGATGGGTCATGTGCTGTACCTGCATTTCCGCACAACGCGTCATTGTCGAGGAATGCATGAAGTGAGTCTGGCATGTTCTACTTCAGCCCCTGCTGACGTTTGTATCAGGTGGGCAAGTCAGCGCAAAGTTTTCGGAAGGCCTTTGGTGTCGCAACCTGTGATACGTGCAAAGCTTGCGCAGATGATAGCACGTGTCGAGAGTGCACAATGCTGGCTTGAAAACATCACCTTTCAGATGGACCACATGAACTACCAACAGCAATCAGACAAACTTGCTGGTCAGATTGCATTTTTGAAGATGTATGCCACGCGCGCCGCGCAGGAAACAGCGGAGGATGCGGTGCAGATATTCGGAGGTCGAGGGATCACCAAGACTGGCATGGGTCGCGTTATCGAGAATGTGAGTGCCCAAACTTTGATGTTGCAGGATTGGTGTAATGTATTGCGTCAGTACCACCGCACCGTGCCGTTTGATGCAGTTCTAGGTGGAGGTATGCCGTTTTTCAACCCACCATCTGGCGACAAACTCATTTGGTCTCTCCTCTTGCAGCGGAAGACGTTCTTGCCGACCTTGGTGTTAGACAGGCGATGAGGAAAATGCCCAAGCATAGTCGTCTCTGAGTTGATCAACTTACAATTTGTACAATTAGTACATTGTCATCATATCCTTATTCGTGCACGAGGCCTTTGGCTCGGCTAGGCGTTTGCTCGGCTTCAGACAAAAACACGTGATATTAATCACCCTGATTCATAGGACCCGGTTTTCTAAAATTCTCGTATAAATCCTGTAAATCCCTATATCCCCCAGAATGTCTAAGCAACTCAAGCAAGTGTCTAGAGACGAAGTAGCAAAGGTCAGCGCAGCCTGAATAACGTACGTTATGGTCGCTCATAACTCGCAAACCATCTAGCACAACAAGCCCGGGGATCTTTGGATTGTAATTGACACCAAAGTATTTGATTTGTCTAGGTTCGCCGCTCTGCACCCTGGAGGCGAAAGCGTCTTGTACGACCCGGAAGTGGGTGAGTTTCTCGCTTGTCGGCCTGAAAAACCCGCCCCCTGTCAGGCTAACGCTGCCTCGAAGCTGGACAGGATGCAACAGAGACATTCTTCGGCTTACATCGAAATGAAGTCCTTGAGAAATCCAACTATGCCCGCCTTCAAATCGGCATCATTGAAGGAGAGAGTCCTCAGATTGTACGTCGCGCGCCAGGGGAGTTGTCCACTGTCCCGTATGGTGAGCCCACATGGTTATCGCCAGGCTTTAATAGCCCATATTATAAGAAGGTAAGCGAGCTGTCAACCGCCAGTAGCTTTCGATGAGACTAATGACGGGACAGAGTCATAGACAGCTTCAAGCTGTGGTCCGCAAGCTCATAGATGAATTTATATACCCGGATGCGCAGGTATGGGACGAGCCTATTCCTTGACGATCACGAGCTTTCTGCTCATGCGTATTATGTTCGACAGGCACGCGAGGAGGATGGCAAGCGGCCTTCACAGAGCGTCGTTGACGCTATGGCAGCTATCAACCTGCATGCGATGCGTCTCGGACCAGGCAAACATCTAAAGGGAAAGGTCTTGTGTAACGGCGTTGTGTCACCCGAGGAGGTAAGGATGCTGATACAATGACCGAACTGATCTAACCGGGGCGACACCTAATAGTTCGACTACTTTCACGAGATGATCATCACACAAGAGATCATCGGCTCTGCGAGTCGTAGTTATGGTGATGCAATTAATGGCGGTATGGTCATTGGCTTGCCTCCTGTTCTCAACTTTGGCAGCCCAGAGTTGCAGGCCAAGGTCGTTCCTGACGTATTCGCTGGC
Organism: Ramaria sp. MG151; assembly: GCA_003314545.1. Taxonomy (NCBI): domain Eukaryota; kingdom Fungi; phylum Basidiomycota; class Agaricomycetes; order Gomphales; family Gomphaceae; genus Ramaria; species Ramaria sp. MG151. Next base: position 14,580 of record QMFG01017262.1, read on the forward strand.
AAGAAATTTATCTGGTAGGCTTTCCCACACGAGTGAAGATACGAACTTGACTATTCGCACCTAACAGCTTGGCTATCTCAGAGGCATTCGCAGGCAGTGATGTTATGGGCATGAAAACGACGGCTACGCTGAGTGAGGATGGGAAGCACTATATTGTCAATGGGACCAAAAAATGGATCACCAATGGTGAGTACGGCAGTTCGGGAAGACTTCTCGTGGCTGACCATATCTTTAGGTACCTTTAGCGATTACTTCACAGTTGGATGTAGAACGGAGGTCAGTAATCCTTTAGCGGCCTCCTATATCACGCATTGCTGAACCGGTGACCAGTCCGGATTCTCCGTGCTTCTCATCGAGCGTGGCGAGGGCGTCGAAACCAAGCAGATAAAGACTTCCTACTCTTCGACCGCTGGCACCGCATACATCACGTTTGACAATGTGAAAGTGCCAGTTGGGAACATGCTAGGCTCTGACGGCGGAGGGATATTTGTTATGCTAAGGTTAGCTAAGTTGCCGTGCACAGCACCCCGCAACTTTAATTGATTCTGAATCTCTAAACGAAAGCAACTTCAATCACGAGCGGTAAGAATGATCCTATCCTACTTGATTGACCCTATTAGAGCTCATGACTAATGTGATTTGTTAGTTGGGTTATGTGCTGCGCAAGTATCCGTGCCCATCGATCCGTTGTCCAAGAATGCATGATGTGAGTGAATTCTATGTCCTTCATGACGCGTACCTATCTTCTGGGCAGATGGGCGAGTCAACGTAAGGTATTTGGGAAGCCGCTCAACGCCCAGCCCGTTGTTCGTAGCAAGCTCGCAGTCATGATTGCGCGTGTCGAGAGTTTGCAAGCGTGGCTCGAAAACGTCACATATCAGATGAACAATATGGTAGTTACTATCTCACTGATCCTCGCGATTGTAATGACTCTTATATCACATGAACGCAGTCATACGAACAGCAGGCTTCTAAATTAGCAGGGTAAGCTACGTCCCATCAGTCACATTATAGTTCAGTGTATTGACATATGCTGGGTCAGACAAATCGCCTTCCTGAAAATGGCAGCTACACAATCGGCGCAAGAGACAGCCCGTGAAGCTGTTCAATTGTTCGGCGGTCGTGGTATCACAAAGACAGGTATGGGTCGGTTTATCGAGCACGTAAGTTTCTTCATAAATCGTGAATCTGAGGTACTGACTGCCACCTGCAAAGTATCACCGTACAGTTCCCTTTGATTCGATACTTGGAGGCGGTAAGTTTGTTATTTCAGGCTTTCGATCCGTGTCTTACTTATGTTCGTTCATCACATAGCCGAAGATGTCCTCGGAGACCTGGGAGTGCGCCAAGCCATGCGCGCCATGCCCAAGAACGTCCGCCTATGATTTCAATTGGTTCATCGGGCGAGGATATATTATGATTCGTAGTGTTGTACTGTATTACGAGACGATGACACAATAGTCACCCGTTCCTTATTGATTGATTTATGATTATGCCCGTTCACATCGCGATGGACATAGGAAATATCCAACACGTCTATCGTTTCCTGGGTGCTGCCCGAAGTCCAACCGCTGTACTAGTGTTCCACCCAAAGAAGCCGACGACATTCTTCGCGAAGATCTCCCCGAAACCAAGCATGACCCCGTTGACAAAAGGGAGGACCAGGTTGATCCCGATCGATGATATGAGAGCAAGCGTGCGTGCACGATATGAAAGGGATGAATCAAAGATCGCCAGTGTAACCGATGGAGACACGGGGGGTTGTCGGTATAGGGGTCGTTCACGAAGATCTGGGGATGCGGCGGCTGAACGTTCTGGAAACGAGAGAGAAGGAAAGGAGGAGTCATCTGAGGGGACTTCTTCCCAGGTTCTGGAGCTGGAAAGACCATGATCGTCTGTGTTCGAGTGTGGAGCTGGAACAGTGCCAGGAGTCTGTTGTGATTGCACATTTAGTTGAATATGGGTTAGGGAGCAATAGAAACTATGAGGTGGCAGCAAATCGTATGGGAGGCACAATGTGGCCGTCGTATGAAGATTCGAAAGTTCCTTACCTCTATTGGGGTCTCACCGTGCCTGCGAGTCGTGTCCCCGATAACCGAATCTCTTGAATCTCCTCCGATAGGAGAGGTATGGGGTGGTCGTGTATCGTGAGCAGTTGCAGCAGAAACCCCCTCAGCTCGCTTAGGCGCTGACTCTGCCATGCTAGAAGATCTTGTTACCGTCTCCCATTCAGAGTCCTTGCGCTGGACACCACTCTGTTTCTCCCGCTCAGCTTGCTGTTTCTCTTCCTGCTCCCGAATTAGCCTCCACCGTTCGCGTTCCTGCTCGGCTTTCTCGCGGGCAGCAGCAGACTCTGTTCGCCAATGGGCTAAATGCTTATCATATTCCTCTTTCCAGGAATCTTCGACTTCTCCCTCTTCCTCTTCCACCTGTTCCTGGGCATGCACGCCGGGGTCAGGTATCTGCGAAATGGATGTATGTGGCGAAGGACGGGGTGCAAGTATGGGGGAATCTGTAAAAGCTGTTGCAAGGGCCGTCTGGTTTTTATATATTGGTGTAATATGACAGAAAAGTTGCTTTAGTAGCTCACCTGCAGAGGTTCGTCCTCTGTAGCCTCAAAATCCATTCGTCAGTCACCCAAGAGTCACGCAGCGTGACTTCAGTCACACATATGACTTCTTTAGGACGGCCAGCCCAATATTGTGGGGTTGTAGTGCCGCTTCGTCAGTAATAATGCTGCTAAATCATCCCTCGAGGCCTCATATCTCACGAGGAGTTTATAGCGTATAGGAGCCGTAAATGCGGGCTTTCCTCGGCGCAATCTCATCCAGCCCCCAAAGTTACGATCATATACGAGGTAGAACCCGCCGAAATCTGTTCGTCCTAGGATCTATTTTGATGGACAAATTGGAACGTGAGTTCCCGAGTACTCACCTTGATTCTGGAAGTAATTCGTTTTCATGTTGCAAGCGAGACGTTTGTTCACACATTTCTCCCGCATAAGAAGACAAAATCAAGGCGATCTCGTCGAAGTTTTATCCTACCTCGTAAGACAGGCTCCCGTGTTGCGTGTCTGGAAATAAAGCCGCGATGGTCAGACAGCATAACCACGGTAACGCAAAAGCTGGGATGACGCATATGACTATAGTGTCTCAGGAAAAATTGGATTGGCTTTTATTCCAATTGCCCAAGCCTCAACTGTCGTTCACCTCTCTCAAGCTAAACCTAAAACGTCGCAAGCTGCAGCAGCTGAATACAAGGTATGCGATTCGTGCCCTGCCAGTGCCTAGAACTCATGTACATTGGTGCGCCAGGTTGGTGACAAAGTCATATATCACCCAATAGTAGGCAGTGGGAGCGGGGATGTGTCTCAAGTCCGTTCCAGCCTGTTATTTCTTCCAGGGTGGAGGGTCTCCGAGTATGGCATCGTCGAGCGGCGAGATTGTCGACATCCAGGGGAGCGGCGAGGTATGTTTGTTCCCTCCAAATGTGTTCCTGATTTCCAATGCGCTCTAGGCGGCAAAATATAGCATTAAGAACATCAAAACTGGAAAAACAACGGGTACGTGCTTTATTTTTAGTGAGGGGAACCCTGAGCTGATAGTCTCAACATTTAGTCTACTGGGTAAGAACGATTTATTTTTTCAGCGCCGGTGGGCTCACAGAGAACAGGGGAAGAACATGACTGGGAAGATGTAAATTGTTGTATTGTCCTCATAGATACCGTGTTCGCTTGAGCGCGTTAGTGCTCGGCTTTTCTTAGTTTGCCGTATTTGCATTATGTAACCTTTTCTTGTGCAATCTCGATTGCTAGCGTGCCAATCGTTCCCTTATCGCATCCATGGCAAAGTGGACATCAACGCCTTTTCAAGAATCCACGTCTCGCTCAGCACGTGAGTACCGTATCCCATGATCTCTGCCGCGGGAACTTCCGCCAGTAGCTATCATGTCTTTCCTCACCTTTCCCGTGACAAAGCCTTCACGTCACGTAGAGTCAGGATCAGACGTGCATCAAGTGAGGTGTCGATGTGCTCTTCTGTGGGCTAACCGTCTTGGTGCACAGGTGCGGAACCGTGCAGAACTTAATGCACATACAACGCGACAACGTACTTTGTTACCTCTTTGTTACCCCCCTCAGACGTAAGGCTTCATTCAGCATTTCAGTCCAATTGGGGTATGTTAGAACACCTGCTGCGCCTTTCTGAGAAACAGTCACGATTCACCAGCAGATCCAGCCAGTCTATGTTCCTCAGCGATCCACGCAGTGTCCACTTCGACCTCGGATCTGACGGACCGAGTCGGACAACTTTCACAAAGTCGCACTCTCGCAGCCCCCCGAAAGGTTATTAGGAGTGGGTGGCTTCTTATCTTTTTATAAGCGCCACAAGGTCATTCAACTTGTTTCCTTTGTTTGTATCATGCGGGTACGTGCGGGGGAACATACCTTTCTCAATTTAAATCGGGACACTCACACCCCTGACGCCACCGAGTTGCGAGTCTTTCATGCTTCGCTTGAGGTAATGGTTCCCGGACTTCGAGCATCGCATTGAACCTGCGTGCTTAGGCCGCATTGACCGCCAAAATCGAGTTAGACCCAACACGGCGTCACAATCAACCGAGCGGAATTATTTCTCCCGGGGCTTTTTTCGCGTCCGGATGTGATTTTTCATTGTTCTTTGGGCCTTATCCAAGTTCACTCCTTACTTGGGATTTGGACGTTCTTCAGTGCCCAGGAACATGCAAAATTAATTGTTAGTGCCAACGGTCGGATCGCAATTCATTCGTCTTCCTCCCAGCCAAGTCGCAGATTTTATCGGATCTTATGAGCAAAGTCAAGTCTCTGGATCTTTATCGGTAGTTTTCATCAGTCGCAGTCGGTCCGATCTCATTTTCCTCTTTGACAATCAAAAGATGACACACTCAGATGAGGGGCCCCATGACCCTAACAAGTCGTGCATATATATTTCATGGGTATCGTCTCAACTAGATAGCACCTCTTTACAATAATTCCTGGGTGTAAATCATCTCTTCAGCGATGTCACTTTCTATCGATGCTACTCCCGACACATCCAATGCTTTTGATGTGTCCATTCACATCGCGCCGCACTACCAAACCCCTCCTGTAATCAGGATGGACGAACTTGGCTACAATGCCACTGCCGACTCTGAGGTAGCGGTGACGAAGCCTTTTCCATTGTTTACTCTCGATGCCGTTCGTCGCATCCGTGGAGAATTGTTCGATCACGATACCCTAGCCAATCACCTTTTTAGTGATACACTTAATCCAAGCGTGATTCGCGGAATATGTCCAGAGCGCGCACGTTTCATCCACCAAGCCTGGACTCACCCTGACGTCGTCAAGAGAATCAATGACGCTGCTGGAATCGCTTTGACACCGGTCTTTGACTATGAGATTGGGCATACGTATGTAATAACAGGGCTCCTTCTCACATTCTAAATTTTGAGATACTTTGCGTCTCCAGCAATGTCCAGCTTGGACCTCGTGGCTGGGCTGGATTAACAGCAGAGCCAGACCTCCCTGATTCCGTTGGGGCTTTTGGGACTACTGAAGAGATTACACCTACTTTAATGCTCAAGCCCAACTGGCACAAGGACTCGTATCCTGTGAGATTTTGTCTCTTTCTCTCTCTCTCAAACCAACTAAGCATAATGTCCCTAGTTTGTCTGTATTCTGATGCTGAGCGAGTCTTCATACCTCCAGGGGGGCCGGACCGTCATCTGTAAAGCAGATGGCTCGAATATGTATTGCGACATGCCGCCCATCGGACACGCAATAATCCTTCAAGGGGGACACATTAAGCATGCGGTCTCGCCTACTACCACCACGCAGGAAAGAGTGTCTATGGTCACGTCATACCGACCCGTCAACCCGCTCGGGAAAGATATATGCGTGCTCACTAACGTACGCACGATGAGCGACGTGCCAACACTACACAGACAGTGGTGCCAATATCGTTTGAGAGTCCTCGCGCAGAGGGCAGACGCTCTGGCCGCCAAGCTCCAGGATCCAAATTTGGGAGGCATCGAAGAGGAAATGCATAAATTTGTGGTTGAACAAGGTGAATTCCTCGCCAGTACTTGGGGTGAGATGGTGAAGCCGGTACCCAACATTAGAACGAACACGGCAGATAGCTTCCTGACTTGGAAGGCGAATTATGAGACTTCTCGTACTCGGCTTTAGACATACCCCAACGACCACCTTCTGACATATGCTCTTTTTGTTATATATCACAATTCTTGATCATCACAGGCAACTTTTTTTTCTGCGGAGATTCAATTTTGCCTCTCCGCTGTGATGCTTCCCTAGTGTACCCATCATATGACCTACATATCGAATATCAAGAGATACCAGGCGATTCCACGAGTGTCGGAAACATCTCAATCTTTAATTTGACTCCTATGCGTACAGTTGAGTTGGACATTCCTCAAGAACTGTAGGTATGAGATGAGACAGATTCATGTTCTCACAAACACTTTTCCGCGGGGCACATTGTTTATCTTTCTTACCATGTCTAGTACCATCCAGAGAACTCACACAACTATAATTATAGTCACCCCGATTCTCATCAGCGCTGGCATCCCTCGTTAGAAGCTGTGAGTTGCATTTGTTATGATTGACAAGCACCGATAGCACTCGCGAAGAGTGTTTTATGTCTTTCTAGTTATGTGACAGCCTTTTCAACAAAATCCACACGGGTCCCATATCTAAGAGACGCAGGTGGAGTTTTCACCATCTTTTAGCCTTTGCAGTTTTTACTCTCTCCACTGATTTGTTAGATGCTGTGCCTGGACACGTGAGCAGCCTTTACTTGTGTGCTTCTGTCCTCGAGGCCCCTCGAGGCATTCACGATGGAAGTGAGAGCGGAAAACCCTTGGAGCGGGCGTCTTTGCGATTCGCCGGATTGATCCCTCTGTCTACATATCACAGTCTCTTCACTCTCAGGCCCGGGTTACAAGCCCCTCTAGCAATTTGTCAAAGTATGCGTGCAGCCAACAGTCGATATTTGGAATACGTGGGCTGTCATGAGCACGACCTCCTTATTAGAGTCATAGAAGGTCAGGCTTCTGGCGCTTCGATGCAGCCATTCTAATCAACAATCGAGATTTGGACTACGTGGGCTGTTATAAGCACGACCCCATTAGAGTCATAGAAGGTCAGGCTTTCAGCGCTTCGGTGAGACGCAGCCATTCTTCTATACCGAAATATCGCCCCTTTTTCGTATGAGCTTCCCTTCGAAAAGGGACAGGTCTTTCCGGTTTTGCAGCTTACAGCGCTACGCCCAGCTAGCGCCTTAACAAACTTATACAAGATTTCTCAAGATACCAGACATTATCTCGGCTATTCGACGATATCCCTGTTTGGCTGGAGCACAGCCTGATACATCGGGTGTCCCCGTACATTCTATCGGTACCGCCACGAGAGAAGTGGGTTCAGAAGAGTGCTGTAGCTGGGATTCAGCTTTGGTCTGACCTTGTCCGTTTGGTGGATTCTGTTTGACTCGCTTGAGCTATCGCTATGCGTACGATGCATTAGGTTTGACCATTTTATGACTTCTTGTTGCTGGTAGGAGGGCGAGACACCCTGGACCAGGGCTGGATCTAGGAGGCTTGACCACATCGTCACACCGGTCGAACCACTAACACAATTATAACTACTTCCCACTCGCTATCAACGACAATCCAATTCTGGGCTCTCATCGCAGCTCCAACATCTTATACGCCAGCGCTCAGAATCGCTCCACTTTCTCTGCTAGTCTGCATAGGCCTGCTCTCCTGGCACGAATTTCCTTATGAGAAGAGATGACCATACGATGCGTCCGACCAACGGTTCACATGCTATACATCCTCAATTAATGCGTGGGGTTCTTACGGATATCTCCCTTGGTCAGATTCTGGAGCTGTAGAAATGCCATCGGCCGAGATAGAGTCTCGCTCGGACTTGTTCATGAGGCTGGACAGGGATCGTTTGACGACTGCGCAAAAGAACGTCTTGTGCACTTGATCGGTGCTGTAACGAACGAGATGGTTATAGTCACAAACTCCACCCACGGTGTACCAACACCGTCCTACGGCACCTCATGGAACACAGACGCGACGATCTTATTGTAGGCAGTGAGTTTGTTTCCTGGTGATTAGTTCATTTGTCCTCGCGCAGAGAATTCCTTCGCTTTCAACGGCTATTCCTTTGCTTCAGCAAAGTTGAACCTACCTCGGCATTGGTGCAAATTGGAATAAAGTGCGTGACCTGTGCAATGAAGGCAGCGAAGGTAAGAGCTTCGGCTTATAATTCTTCCATCCTCAATGTGTACATCGCTCTGCTGGGGCAAATACACTCCCAGCTGCAAAGAAGGGGTCCAAGGGAGTTGCCGAAAAGATCATGCTAGGGGTACTTAGTTCGAATTCAGTAGACGCCTTCGCGAGAGTAACTGGGGCGAATCACACGTCCGTCTCGCTTCCATCTCTTCCCACTCAAGCTTCTGCTCTTAGTAACACTGATTAAGCTTGTCAGCACTATATCAGCCAGGCACCGATACCGGCTTCCAAGTCACCAATCATGAGCGGCGTCGAGAGGACCATGCACGCAGCGCAGCCATGATTGAGGTTGGCAAATATGATGACGGCGATCTGGAAGTCGGCAAATGGAGTCAGATGAATCTTTCTGTCCTCGACATGTAAGGATACGATACTTGTAAAGCATACAGATATCGAGCTTGCTTGTCTCATCGATGCTGGCCGCGACCACATGCGACGGCAAAGACGACGACGACGAGGCCAGAGCTTCAGGGGGGGAATGGACAGAAAAGATAGGAAACCCGTAAAACATGCAGTTGCGGTACGGAAAACGAATGCATCACTTGCGTCATATATCGAATTTAGGATCTGGTCGGCACCGGTGAAGATCTTGAGCACCGCGTCAAACACTCCACACGCGACGGCAAATACAAAAACATATGTGACATTCGTGACTACCACGTGAGTCTCAGATGAAGGAAAACAAAGAAACTCTGTGACAGCATAGTCGAGGGCCAAGTCAATACATGTTGTATACAAAGTCTCCGTGTAAATAAGTCTCCGTGTAAATAAAGCGAGTGATCGTACATCAATGCTTCTTGTCGACCGGCAACAATACGCCGTTTAAGGCGCGCATAAAATGACACCAGGGGCCATACCGCCCAACCATTTTGAGTGCTAGCCTCGTGACAATCCAAGCTCAGCTAGACGCCAAAGCAAAGGAGAAAAGCATAATAATCGGGTATAAGGATAAGAATAGCGGATATGATCACGATAGATGAACCATGGTGAAAATAAAAGCTGCAACCCCAAGCACGGAACAAGCCGGGAGAGTGGCGTGAGGGAGACCGGAGTTCGATTGGCTAGCAGTACTATTGGTGCCACTCCCGGCAGCATTTGCGACGCCGGAAGGGTTGACGGCGGGTATGGCGGTCTTCGCAGCGCCGGAATCATAGCTAAAATTAAAGGCGCCGGAACAAAATGAGCAACTTCCAAGACGCAGAGTAAAAGGAGAAGACTAACCTAGATATTTTGGCGGTAGACGATGGTAAAAGCAGACTTGCGGAAGACAGGGTAATCGACGACGAAGCAGCGCTGGCCGAGCTCTGGGGCAGAGAGTTGGACGCAAGTAGAGCTTTGGTTGCCTTGGGATCAACACAGGAGGCGTCAGAGCTGTTCTGGACAGTGATCTAGTTACCAAAGTTGTCAGTGACGCGTTACTTCCTCTCTCTACCGTCACTCACTTCTCCACTCCAAGCTTCGGCTGAAGTCGCGTCCTGAACCAGGATTTCAACATGACTTCCAGCAGGGAGGTTGACCTTCCAAGTGTATGATGTTCCTTTCTGCTCTGGGATCTCCACACTAAGCAAATCATCTTTAAAAGAGGCAGATTTGGGATCTTAATGGTTACTTACAGAGAGTCCGCGCAAGGATCGCCGCTGGGAACAACATAAATATCGTAGTTCCCTTCCCCCCCAGAATACGAGATAAGGGCATCTTGACACTATGGCGAAGTCAGAAACCGGATTCTCTAACAAGACAAAACTCCTGACCTGAATAAGACGTGGTGTGGTCACTTGCAGTTCAGCGGCGGCGTGACGAGTGGCGAGCGCAACAAGGAATACGGTGCTAACGAGCGTGGACAACATGATGAAAGAGCGTGAAGAGTCGAGGTGAGGGAAGGAGTTGAAGTGCGGGGAGGACTAGGAGGGTTTTATTGATGGGAGCATGAAGCCAACGGTTCGGCGAAACTCCGCTCGTGCCATTGTCTAATCCACACAATGATGCAATAAGCGTTTAGTGGCCAGGTGAACTCAGTCTGGCTCCACACGGGCCACTCCCATATTTTCCTCGAGGTCTTTGATTTGTGCAGGGAGCATTCTCATCAATTGGCAATGACTCAGGTACCACGCCTTATCGGGGACAGCGGCGTAGCAGACGCCCATACGACAGCTGCGCGAACCAAGTTTTTTTTTTGGAAAATACTTGTAGTACAGCGAAATTCCAAGACCCTGTCTAAAGTTTGCCTTTGAACTGCGCCATCCCTGTGCGTTTGCTTATTCTAAAATATGGTCAGGTGTTGGAACTTATGAATATAGTCAGGAGAGACACACCCTGTCCTTTGCACTGGATGAGGCGCGACTTTCCCTTCCTCTCCGTTCCGCTTGTCGATTGAGACGTAGTCTCGCTTCCCCTCACCGATATAGATCTACCATGTCACGGAGGCTGAGCTGTAACCATACTATAGAAAACTCCGTCATACCTGTCGCGGCCTCCAGATTTTGACTCCCTCAGGCTGGAGCATCATCTGAAGGCGTGTCAGTAGGTGGTCAAACATTTATGCGGCTCGAAATGGAAGCTGACCTGACGCCAGTGAGCAAGCCACCCTACAACTCGTGGGACGGCAAAAAGGACGGGGAAGAAGTCAAGGGGAAAACCTAACAGGTAACTCAGGGCTATGTTAAGAACTTGAGCAACGACCTAACTCACCCATTGCGCGATAGATAAGCCCACTAAATTTTCGTAAGCCTGTGCAAATTTATTTATAAATACTGGACTCACCTCCTGCGATGCGAGAGTAACAAGGGAAGTGCCATTGAGCACCAGCAAAGGCACAGTCAACCAAATAATCATACCAGAAGTCCACATTTGGGGCAAGTTTTCTGTTTTCAAATAAGGTAGAGACTCAAGAATAGATGCTACTCAACACACCTTTTAATAAAGTACTCGTCCTTCATGGCGACATCATGCAAACGCATTGCTGTCTCCAGGAGCTCGTCCTTCCCGGTGCTGATTATCGTTAGCATCAAATACGTGTGCCTCCCATAACAACATAAACTAACACTTTAAATACCTCATCAGCCGTTTTTCGCACAATGAAAGATCGTGGGTCAGACTGGAAGTAAATTAGACAGTTCTGCAGGCCTTTCTCCATCAATAACGCAGTCATACCGTCTTGTAAACCCTATGAAACATCGAATTTAGAAGTTAGACATGGAACTGGACGTCACTCACCGGTGCCCAAAGCCCGAAAGAACCTTCTCTCGCCGCTTGACTTGTTCAACAAACCTGGGCACATTCTCCGGGCTCCCGATGGAGATCAACATTCGGATAACAGCTTCGTTTGCTCCACCATGAAGCGGTCCATATAACGATGCACACCCTGCAGATATCGCGGAATACGGGTCTACTAGGGAACTTCCTGTCTGTAAGACAGTTGTACACGATGCGTTCAACTCGTGGTCCGCATGAAGCAAGAATAAGACATCCAGGGCTTTTTCTAAAACCGGGTTGGGAACATAGTCAGTCTCCCCTAGATAGTCCAGTTGGTACAAAAATCTTTTCAATAGCGCATAAGAAATGCTTCAATACTGCTCTGTGACAGGGCAACTCACGAGGCAGTGTAGCTGAGGTTTTTCTTAGGAACAACGAAAGGACGACCTTGACGGACACGGTAGGCCATTCTGACCAACCATTTGTATTGTTACTAAGGGGAAAGACAGGAGCAAAGGCCACAGAACATACGCAGCAAGCGTGGTGGCTTTCCCAATAAGCCTAGATTGTTCCCGCGTAAGGGGCGCCACAGATATCCCGGACAGTTACTAAGTTCACCTATAGATCTGCTTGTCCATATTCGCACGAGAAGCTGGATCACTCTTGGTAAACAGCGTCTGGCCTAATAAACTGTAAGAAATATAACAATCTCATACGTCCAAAGTTACGAATACCTTGCAACGAAGGATTCGCCTACCAGAAATAGAATAATTAAAAAAACTTTCTTGAAACTCTCGAATGACGCACCTCGCTGTAGTAGGACCCAATGGCGGCAAACGAGCTAGTGAGAATAGCCATAGGATGGGCGTCGTATCTAATAGTGCAGATTGACAATGCGGAAGGCAAGACGTCGTGAAACGGCAGTTACACACCGGAAAGAGCGGAACAACTGCCCAACGTCTTCATGTGCTATCGAGTGATGCATGACCTCGCCTTCAAAGATAGAGTACTGGTTCTTGGTAGGGAGAGCGCCGTATATGAGGAGATAGGCAGTCTCGAGGAAGGATGACTGCGTTGCGAGTTGCTCGATAGGATAGCCTCTACACAGCCAACACTCGACAAAACATTGCAGGGCACATATATGCTACTGACCTGTAACGTAGAACTAATCGCTATTAGATGGATATAAAGGATGACTTCAGAGCACTAACTTCCAGCCTGGCCATCGATATATGTGATCTGCGAGCTGATGACTGCAGTGTTCATGAACCCCCTGTCGGCCACTCTCAGTCCACGTTCGGTCTCATTCTCCTCACGTTCACCCGCTCGACGAGGAGCTGCGATCTGCTTGAACGCGGTAGCTGAAACAGAGTTATCGACGATTCTAGACACCAAAGGGGGCTGTATGTCTAGTGGATTATTGGACAGCCGGATGGGTCTCACTTACGGTATGGTGTAAGACTTGCCTGTGCGGTTGTCGCGCACAGTCAAGGTATCTGTGTTGGGTGCTGCCGGTTGGCCCATAATTCGCTACAACCGGTCGATGTGTAGATGCACCACGATTAGGTCTTTATACTGACGAGCAGTCACGTGACCGTATCCCCAAACGGAAACGCCGGCTACTTACACCCTCCTTACGCCGAGTCCCGGAAGACCATGGAGATATTCCTAGTTCAGTGCAATAAAATCGTCGATGTGGATAGTAGTATTTGTTACGGAACTATAAAGTGTATGCGATAATGTCAAAATAGCGCGGAAAAGCGTCCATATGATTCTATGTGTGATACTAGCACCAGAATGAATGAGTGTATGTCGTGTCGCGATATTAGCGTGATGTAACCGAGGTCGACAGCTCTACTGAGAGATTGTCAAGGTCACGTTGTTCCGGAATAATTCTGTCCGTATAATCAGTAAGACGGAGCGTTACATGAGGAGGGATGGCGTACTTTAACCACACCTTTCCTGCACCACATTTCTCCCTGATAACCTCCCATTCTCTCCCCACAATTTGATGTTCTTGCTCCTCGTATGCGTCGATAAGTCCCTGCTTTCCCTCTTTCGTGCCTTCTGCTTCCAGCACCCACTCTCCAGCCCATCCCTCGCCTAGTCCTAGCATCTCCGTCTCTTCCTCTCTGATACGTATCCTACCCAGCCAGACATATCGTTTCACGCGCGCACGCCCCGAGGGACTGTGCGGACTGCGTACAACACTCAACACCAATGCCAAGCTTAAGTTCATATGAACGCCTCGTGGAAGCCCAAGGGTACAACGTATATTCTCGAATGGCGGAAGCAAGTGAGAGAAATACAGAGGTGACGGGAGCGCCGCTGCATCAGGCACGGGAGGCAGTGCCGGGGGGAAGAAGGGCGACAGACCGTCGCCTGTATATATGAGCCACCCACGTGCGCTGGTGCTGTCCTCTGGGACGTATCCGAGGTTGCAGACAACGTCCCCAACACGGAGGTGCGCCCATAAACCGCCAGCGAAAAGCTGGGTCTCGACAGCCGCGATGACCTCACGCGAAGTCAATGTTGAGCAGGGAACAAAGACGCGCAAAATCGGAGCGCGTGTACGTGACAATGCGTTTGAAAGGTCATGAGGCGACATGGCTCCGTACCCGGACCCACGCACAGGGGAGGAGCGGCTGAATGAGCCGATGGAAGAGCTCGGCGAACTCGAAGGGCGATATATAAAAGGATATCTAGGAGGGGGAAGTGGCTCGGTCATGAACCGCGAGTAAGGCAAAGACTCGCCCGCCATGGCAGTCGTACGGCGGGCACGACCCAGGTTAGAATAGTGTTTCAGAGAGGGCGGAGACGACTGAGGATCCGGCAAAGGTATAACGGATTGCCCAAATAACGACACTCGCCTCTTGCCACCATGAAAAGAGTTGGGCCGTGGGATAGGTGAAGGATTTTCATCTAACCGTGGTCTACGTTTGCTGTTTCGTTTCTTCCTGAGGCCGGGACGCACTAACGACGAAGAATGAGACTTCTCTTCGCTGGAGAGACCAAAATATGATAACGGAGCAGGAAAAGTAAGCTCTCGAAGTCCTCGCGGATAACCAGCCATCCGGGGGAACTCATCTCGATCAACGCTGACCTGCCAGTGAGGTGCCCGAGAGCGAAGGAGAAGAACAAACCGTGAATGTGCCTGAGCTAAACGAATAAGTCGATCTGTGAAAGCCTGGGCTACAGGACATATGTCATTTATTGCAGAGACAATAAAAACGGCATGCATGGGATAACGGTGCAAGGGTAAGGATTGTGACAGCACTGCACATATGTTAGCGCGGGGTAGACAGGAGTTCAGATGGAAGCTCACTGAGAGCTTCAAGATCCGGCAAAGCAATTGGGACCTCATCCTCGGCCTGGTCTCTACTTTCGAACTTGTAGCCAGGGACAAACCAGGAGAGGATGACGTTTTTTACGTCAGGTCTGCGGAAAAGATCGCGAAGTTTACAACATGTGCGCATGACTGCATTGAATTCTTTCCAGCCTATGCAGGATAGGAGACAATGTAGAATGGCGGGGTGGGACCACGAGGCGACGAATCCATGCATGGCACCATATGAACTTGACTTAGGAGCACGATTATATGGAGTAGAATTAGAGAAAGTTCGAGGAGGATACACAGGTGCACGGGGGGTAGCTGGTTGTTTCCCCTTGGCGGAGGAAGGAGCTCCATCGTTAGGAGACAATTGAATGAGAGACCGAGCTAAAGGAAGCTCGCTGCCCGAGGAAATCGTCTCCTCCGAATTTGTAAGGGAGGGAGTGCTGGAATAGCCTTCCACCATGGTGACGGGCTGATGAAAAGGAGGAGATGGAGCAAGGTATCGTGGAGACCAAGGGGAGGAGAGTGACTGAGTGACTGTCACCACAAACGCCCTGAACCGGTGATTACCTCATCGAAACTTATTGGATG
This sequence comes from Ramaria sp. MG151, assembly GCA_003314545.1. Classification (NCBI taxonomy): domain Eukaryota; kingdom Fungi; phylum Basidiomycota; class Agaricomycetes; order Gomphales; family Gomphaceae; genus Ramaria; species Ramaria sp. MG151. The sequence goes on from QMFG01017262.1 coordinate 30,031, forward strand.
AGGAATGTCAATTTTGATTCTCATACGATTGGCGATGGTCCGTGCTGGCAGAAACGGCAGATCGACCGGCACAAACGCCTAACTGAACCTCTTCCAAATATCAGCCCTGTACCATAGGCAGCAACGCACAACAAATGGATGCTCCGGCTCTGACATCATATTTGGCTTAGCACCGCCAAGTTGACGTTGCGGGCATCGGATAACCCCGTAGCCTAATTATGTTGCCCAGCTTGCGTCTCGTAAATGTATGAGTCTGACCTCGAAAAGCACTTGTCTCAAAAGACGCACGCTTCATCCTAATCAATAAAAAGGTTTTGCCATTGAGGCAGAGCTTCGCCGTACGGGGTGCCATTTAGCCTCCGTAGCTGCTCCACAGCCATCATCATGGTTATGCGGTCGACATTTATAGCCAGGACCGGTGGCGATGGAGCTGAAATAAGAGATCTGGCGACTAAGTGAGGGCTGCGGACAGACGATGGGTAATCCCGAGGATGCGGGAAGAACGCGTCTACAGACGCCCACTTAGTCACACTAATTTGTCATAAATCACGTTCTCCCTGTGCCACAAGCGTGTCGAATGGGTGTCAAACAGCTCTGGACATTGCTGCGTCCTGTAGGCCGTCCCGTGCTGTGAGTCCTCACTCATATGGACCATAGCGTTTCTTACGTATACGGGCCAGTCTGGAAACCATGGAGGGAAAGACAATGGCTATAGACTCCAGCATATGGATATACCAGTTCCAGGCCACTATGCGTGACAAGGATGGTCGCGCCCTTGTCAATGCTCACGTTCTTGGCTTCCTCCGGAGGATTTGCAAACTTCTTTTCTATGGCATCAAACCTGTGTTTGTTTTCGATGGTGGAGCTCCAGCGTTGAAGAGGATGACAATCGTGAGTCGGTGGAACATGGTATATAACCCATAGCCCACACTTGACGCATTTTAGACAGAGAGAAAGAGGAAAAAGGCTGGCGCGGCGGATAGTCATATGAAGGTTGCTGAAAGACTTCTTGCTGCTCAAATGAGGCGAGAGGCAATCGCTTATGTACAAAAGGGGAAGAGCAAGGACACAGGGTATGTCTGTTTCAGATATTTCTATCTAGCTTCTCCAATTACGGTTTAGATCCGCTTCAAATCCCCAAGCTGTTGTTATAGATGAGAACACCATCTACCTCGAAGATCTCGAGAGAAATGCACCAATAGCAACACCTTCTAAGGCCAAGGTGTCCCCTAAAACATCCCAGAAGAGTCCAGACTCTGCCGCAAAGAAAGCCAAATTTCACGATCATGACCCTTATCGTCTTCCAGATGTCGACCCCGCCTCTATTACCCAGCCAACGTCATCACTCGCTCCCGATCCACGGCTTGCCACCGAAGAGGAACTGCGTACATTCATCGATGCCATGCGGCCCGAAGACTTTGACGTCAGCTCACCGGCGTTCCGTGACCTCCCAACGGAGGTGCAGTACGAGATAATCGGCGATTTGCGTCTCAAGTCGCGGCAAACTTCCTTCAAACGCTTGCAGACTATGCTCCGCAATTCCCAGACGCCACTTGATTTCAGCAAAGCCCAAATAAGAAATTTACAGCAGCGTAATACCCTTACCCAACAACTGTTGGAAACCACGGATAGCATTGGCAAAGCTAATGTCGTCATTCCTGTACGAATCGCAAGCGAACGGAATAAAGAATATGTGTTAGTGAAGAACCAAGGGGATGAAGGCGGTTGGGTACTAGGAATCAGGGACGAAGGCACACAGGCCAAACCCATTGTGATCGATGATGGGGAAAATAAAGACGACCAAGAGGATGAAGAAAGCGATATAGAAATGGAAGAGGTAACCATGTAAGTCATGCTAAGCCACTTGGGGCAACACTAGGTTACGATCTTATTAGCCCAGGAACTGTTGTCCCAGACCCTGATTTGCGTGAGTATCATGGACGGATGGCTCTTGCTTCCATTGCCAAGCGTCACTCGCCAATAAAACACCCACATAGTCACCGTAAGGCTTTCGCAAAGAAGAAGCCTGTTAGAGCACCATTGTTCATGGATGAGGAGGCCGACTTAGAGGCCGCCATCCAACAATCATTAGAACAGCACGATGCCGAACTTCTCCAACGCACCATGGAGTCCTCAAAAGATAGCGTCCTGTCCTATGAGCCCTCTACAAGCGCCGAATTCCCTTTACCTGAATCAAATCGAGAAACATCTGCCGATCCTGATTCAGAGGATGATTTCTACGTGACTGCTCCTTCGCGCTTGGACACTGCGCTAGCGTTGGCCAATACTTCGCCAAACAAACGTCCTTTTGCCCCCCCTCCCAAATCAAGTAACGCACCTCCACTATTCGGCCGTCCTTCCTTGCTACAGTCAGAGAATTCTGTAGAGGTTACAACAGCGCCTGCCGATGACATGTTTGGACCATACGACGATGAAAGCCAAGATATAGAAGCGTTTAATGTTTCAAATGGTTCTTCCTTTAGGGTCTCGGCCTCGGAGACATCCGCATCCCGTCTTTCTCCATATCCCGTCTCCATTATTGAACCCGATGCAGACGAGGTCCAAGTGAAAACTGGAGTTCCTTCTTCAAGCCCTACTCATATTGAAAACGGCACACCGGCTGCGATTGCGACCGGTCCGCAACATTCTGGATTATCCCCCTCTTCTCCTCCAGACTATCTAGTCACTGCGGCTAGTAACATAAGTGAAAGGTCGTCCTCAGGACACACGAAGAAGTTCGTCTCTTCAATGAATCCAATAGAGGCATCGGAAAGTCATCCAGGACATCCAGAAGTTGACTCTGCTCTGGCTGTTTCAGCCATTTCCAACCCTCAAGTTGTTCCCCAAATCACAAGGCCAACTGTTGAAGATGCCCCCGAAGAGGAAATTCTAAGTGACTGGGTCGGATCACCTTTCCCGGAAGCAGGAAATTCGAGCGAGCGCGACACCAGTAATCTTGCAAGCCAAAATGAAGACTGGGATGCTGCGCAGGAGATGGATGTCGTAGCTGAAGAAGGCGATTTTGCTCAATTCCTGTCGCAAATGAAAGGCCAAGACCTCGAGGCTGCCAGACGCGAGATAGATAATGAAATACGAGATCTAAACAAGCAGAAGAAGGTCGCGATGCGGGATTCAGAAGATGTTACACAACATATGATTTCGCAAATAATGGTAGAGTTACCAGACGTATTTGACTTGATCCAGCGTTCCTGACATAGCCTTACAGTTAATGCTGAGATTATTTGGCATACCGTACATCACGGCACCTATGGAGGCCGAAGCACAGTGTGCGGCACTGGTTTCCCTTGGTCTCGTGGAAGGTATAATCACTGACGATTCGGACGTTTTTCTCTTTGGGGGCATTCGTGTCTTTAAAAATATGTTTAACCAGTCCAAGACGGTCGAGTGCTTTCTCCTCAGCGATCTTGCGCGGGAGCTGAGCCTGGAGCGAGGGAAGCTCATTAGATTGGCGTATTTGCTAGGTAGCGATTATGTTGATGGTCTCCCGGGCGTAGGTCCTGTAGTCGCCATGGAATTGCTGAAAGAATTTCCTGGTGAAAACGGCTTGCATAAATTCAAAGAATGGTGGCAATTGGTGCAGAGTGGAAAGGACGCACCTGCCGACACCAGGTCGAAGTTCAGAAAGCAATTCGTACGTTCCGGATTCCGGTCCACTAGCATCACTCATTTGTTTGTTTGGTTTTTCTTCAGAAACAGAGGTTCAAAGATTTGTATATCCCTGATGAATGGCCGAATCCTGCGGTAGTGAGTCATTAGTCGATGGTATGATAGATAACCTCAAGATTGAACCTTGCATGCAGCGAGACGCGTACTACCATCCCACCGTCGACGAATCTGAAGAATCATTCAAATGGGGTTTACCTGATCTCGATGGGCTGCACCAGTACGCCCGCGTCAATCCTTTCACTCCATGAATAATAACCAAGAAGCCAGATTCTTCCACGAAGAACTAAGCTGGTCCCAAACCAAGGTCGACGACTTGCTTCTTCCCATCATACGCAAAATGGGGCAGCGAGGCCAGGTTCGTTGTGAGCCATCAGTCGTCACCCCTGATGAGCTTACCATTACTTTATTAGGCTGCAGCTACCAATAAACAGGGTACCCTTGACAATTTCTTTGATGTCTCGCTAGGAAGCGGGACATATGCACCACGGCGACGGCAGGCATACTCCTCTAAGCGTCTGCAACAAGTTGTGAGCGACTTTCGTGCGGTGCAGAACAGTACCAAGACCAAGAGCGTCGCATCAGGAAGCGCAAACACCGAAGAGGGTGGATCTAAGGGGAAGGAACGTGTCCCCAAAACGATGAAAGGAAAGGCAACCCAGAAAGAGCTAAGAAAAGCACCTGCCAAAAAACGGGCTAAGGGAGGAAAGGCTTCCGGAGGCCGAAGCTGGACACCAAGAGATGCAATGTCTCCTGAATCGGGGAGGGAACAAGAGGAAGCTGACGCAGCGCTAGGCACTTCGACACAGGCTTCTCCCCCGTTAGCCACTAAACTTCGACCTCGACCTCGACCCAATAATCAGAGTATTGCTGGAGAAGGTGGTAAAGAAGATAGTGAAGACGATAGTGATAGTGACGATGAGTTTGTAGTGAAGCGACGTAAACTATAAAACTCAGAATATCACTTTTGACACGCAAGCGGAACGGTGTCAAGTTCTATTTGCATGCCTTTCTGTTAATACAAAAAAACTTCACTCGTCTTCTTCTGTTTCTCTCTCAGGTATAGCCTACAGATATAAACGGTAAGCTGGAGGAATCTGAGCGTGAGATGACGTGCCTTGTTCTCCTCTAATCCCCCGAGTTCTCTTACCAGTCCCGAATACGGATACTCTCGGGGTATCGATGTCCTCTCCGGTACGTTGGTATATATAACGTATCCGAATGCAGCGATACTTAAAGCAGCGATAGAAAACTGACGGAGGGCTCTGGAAGGTTCGACTGGTGGAGGGGCATCCGGGGTCCACATATTGAGCCCATCATCCTCTTCGTGGACCTTGAACCACAAACAAATAAGGACTCTTTACATGAAAATGAGAATATGCCCATGAACTCGCCACTTCGCCATAGTTCCTGCGCATCTGAAGGTCCCACCAGCCTTTGGGTGGACGGAGCTGAGTAGACACGAAGGGGAGGTGCGGATAATCGCCAAGCTGAGGGTCTTTTTCCTGTGGCTTGTAATCCACTGGAGTCGAGTACTGGCGCGACAAGGAGCCTTGTGCGACCTGTTTAAGTCGAATAGAACACAAGACCGGCCTGGCCAGTGAGCGATGCATCGTATGAGGCGGCCGTAAATGTAATGACTAAGCAAATTTGCCTCAAATTAAGTTTGCCCTTTGGACGAAAGCCGTCGATTCATCGCTAAAAAGACTGCAATCTTGAGCACATTCGAGACTTCCAAAGACTCCAATTTCGAAACGCTATGAATTGCTTCTACCATATATTGGCTGAGAAATTGCTGGAAGCACAGCAAATTTTCCCGACTGGAAAAATTTCTATATATCAGCGTTTCGCCGCCAACATCCCTGAGCTTCTCATTTAAGGCATGATCTTCGCACATTTGAAGTTGATCTATAGCTAAGCTCATATGCAAGACGCCCGGGGGGTGTTGGCGAAATATGGGCGGCAAAGAGAAATCGTAAGATTTGACTTCCACAGCGTAGTAGGTTACACCGTTGTCAACAAAATATCGTAAATGGAGGTATCGACAATCTAACCAATATATGATATGGTTTGTCTTATGTGACGGGACCAAACAACGCGTCACGGTTAACAGTTTGTCGGCTGCTGTGGCCGACCCTGTGACGCAAAACGGATATATGTTCTGGTGCTCTCGCCAACTTTCTCTTTCGATCTTGCTGGGTCTCGTAGCATGGCTATACACAGCCTCTCCACAGCGGACACCCCCGTTGGCCCTTCTCTTTCTAAAATATCACAGCCCCAGTCTCCTCATTCATCATTCCATGTCCCCTCGACCTCGAACAGCAGTACTCCCACACTGAAATCAACCTCCTTCGCTTCAGTCGATTCACAGCTCAAGGAGAAAGACGATACAGTCCCTCTAAACACTCAGCTCAGGAGACTCCTCAAACAGCCGCAAGTTTTCTACCCGTTGCAATATAGTCGTGAAATGCGTGACATGTGAGCCCGCTCTTTCTTCACGCTGCTAGATCACTCACATCGGTTCATAGAGAAGTATGGAATAATGTGTTTGTGCAAACTGCCACGAATTATCCAACCTTGACGTCGCCAGAGCATATTCCTCCAGACCCGGTCATCCTGGATTTAGCTTGTGGTTATGGTCATTGGTGTATACTGGCCGCTCGTTATTTCAAAGTAAGCTTTCTTCTCGTGTCAACCGATTAGAGCTCTTATCAAATTACAGGCTTGTCATATTACCGGTTTAGATATTGCTGAAATTCAGCCTGACCTTAAGCGACTGGGTCATCATGATATTGCAGATAAAATATCATGGGTTCATAGCGACATGTAAAACATCCGCCCAGTGCGCATCGGTGCCTGCTTATCGTTAACTCAGGCTTGAAGATTTACCTTTCCCGGACAATCATTTCGATCTTGTACGGGCTGTTCACACTGAGTATTGCATACCGGAAGACAAGGTAGGCATAGGCATAGATCACCCAACATAATATCACATTGCTAACGGCACTTCAAGTGGAGTGGATTATTTGAGGTAATACCCTAGTTTTGGCTGTCACAAACTGTAACAGTTTTTCCAGGAGATAGCACGGATTTTGAAACCAGGAGGCATTTTCGAAGTGAGAAATAACACCCGAGGTTGGTTGCTATGTCTCTAAGATGCGTCCATATAGACTGTGCAGGGAGGATTGACTTTCCCCTGCCCTCGATTCCCTCCACAAAGTATTTCACCCAAGAACATTGTTACCGGTAGGTTAGAACGTGATGGGCAACGGGTCGGTATCAGTCGAGAACTTGAAGATGCTGACCCCCGAGATCACTCGAGACTCAAAGCGGCGTTTGACGCCATGGTGGAAGTGCGGTGTGTTTTAATAATAATGTTGCATCAGCTTCATCCTGACTCACATTATGCATTTATTGGGGGGATGATCGATATGCTCAGATTTTTGAATCCACGAATTATTTCCACAATTCCATTCTACCTGGACTTACAGTTTGAAAATGTTCTGGTGACTCCAGTTATCAATGTCATGCTACCACCATCGTCCTTTGTTCGTGAGCTGGAAGACACCTTATCAGGGTCTGCTGCCGAACCCAAGGCATTGTCGGAGCAGCTAACCGCTGCTAAGGAGATGCTTCGCATGGTACCGCATCCGGCGAGTCTGGAGATGACCACCGACGTTGGAGGGAAGATGCATCTACATCAAACGTTGAACACTGTCTTAGCGTCTGCAGAAGCAATGTGGGAACAATTTGAGGTTTGCAGGACTCACATTTCTTATCCATGATCTTTACGCATTTTGATGCATAGGGTCTTAATCCCTCCCTAACGCGGTATGATTTTGACTACTTCATGAAAAATTGGGAGTTGTGAGTCCCAGATCGTCTAATACGTATTTTGGCCGCTAACATGACTGATTCTAGAGATATGCGTGACCGAATCGACATGCGCGGTGTGATGAAACGGAATTTGAAGTGGGACGTTCCGATAGGCAATGACGATCCTAATCAACGATTTTGGCGACATCAGACTCTTAAGTTTCATGAACAGGATGGGCTGTGGGATGCACAACCCCTCCCAGAAATTTGCCGGTCGATACGAGTGTTTCGTGGTGTCAAGCCGCGGCACTGCGCGCCTTAAAGCGAAGAGGATCTAGATACGTGGGTGCAGAGTTGTTAGCTGTAGCACGTCTGTAATTTGTATGATTATTTAAGTAGATGGCTATGCGCGACGTGACCCATAACGTGACGACAGGGTCACGTTTCAAACTTGTTCTGCCAACTATAAACTATGTCAGAGCCAGTCAAGGACTTGCAAGACGAGAAGAAGGAAGAGAAGAAGGATGAAAAGGCTCAGCCTCTAGAAGATAAGGCGGCAGAATTGACTAAGTACAAAGTGAGTCATGGCAGTCTACCACTTTCGATAGAATAATATCAATATTTTGACTTTACACGCAGACTGCGGCTGATATTGTGCATCAAGCAACAAAGAAGTTGATTGAACTTGCCGTCGAGGGAGCAAGGGTTTACGACCTTTGCGTCGAGGGTGACAAGCTCATTGAGCAAGGCACGGGGGCAGTTTATAACAAAGGAGGAAAAGGAGGCAAGATCACCAAAGGTGTCATAATTTTGCTCCAGCCTTTGTTTTTCAACTTTCTTATGTTGTATGGCCCCAGGTCTCGCCTTCCCCACTTGCATTTCGATTAACAACACTGTCTCGCATTTTTCTCCCCTCGCGTGAGCACCGTATTTACTGCGGCTCATCCCGCATAGGCTCCTCACGCCTGCTCCTTCGTCGCAGTTCTGATCAGCAGTCATCTTTGACACTTGCAAAACATGACGTCGTCAAACTCCACTTGGGCGCACATATCGATGGTTTCGCTTCGATCAGCGCAGAAACGATCATTGTAGGCGCCACTGAGCAGGACCCTGTCACAGGTCGACGAGCAGATGTTGTCAAGGCAGCATGGCATGCTGCTGAGCTCGCACAGCGGCTGATTAAGGTTGACAACAAAAACTGGGCTGTCACGGAGGGCGTGAACAAGGTTGTTGCCGCATGGGACTGCAAGGCCGTCGAGGGTAGGATTTTCCATTGTGACATATTATATCATTCCTTAGCAGATTTTGACCCCAGGTATGCTTTCGTGCCAACACTCCAAAAATGTCATCGACGGGAAGAAACGGATCATTCTGGCTCCTTCCCAGGAACAACGCACAGGCTTTGATACTATTACATTTACCGAGGGCGAAATTTATGGTGTAGACATCTTGGTTTCTTCGAGTGATGACGGGCGGGTATGTTAAGTTGAGATTACTAGGCTTTTCACGGTTTAACAGTGCCTGCAGGCTCGAGTAGAAGAATCGCGCACTACGATTTACCAGCGGGCATCAGATGTCACCTATCTTCTCAAGATGAAGACATCGCGTGCTGTCTTCTCTGAAGTGCAAAAGAAAGCAGGTGCTTTTCCCTTCAACGTGCGGGTACTCGAGGACGAAAAGCGCGCACGGATGGGATTACAGGAGGCGGTGCAACATGGACTAGTGCGACCATATGAAGTACTGTAAGTTGATTTGTCTCTCTTCTCGTCCAGAGCTCTGTTAACGCTACCCGCTTAGTTTCACACCTGCAAATACCTTTGTAGCCCAATTCCACTTTACAATTGCGTTATTACCTGGAGGACCATCGCTCATCACCCATCCACCCATATGGTATAAGCCAGAGCTAGTCAAGACAGAGAAGGAGCTCGAGGATGTGGAGCTCAAGGAGATGCTTGGGAAACGGCTGCGAGAGAACAAGAAAAACAAAAAGAAGAAGACCAAGGCGGACGCAGAAGTGAATGGGGAAGAGACCGAAAAGAGTTGAAGGAACCTTGGTCGATCCGGAAGCACATAAAATACATAGAGAGGGCTCTGGCTCTCTCACTTGTACGTACTCATGTTATCATTTAGCTGTGCTCATTTGGATTTGCTCCGCTTCGTCCGCAAATTCGCCCAATGTCCGAGTGATCAGGTCGAGATTGTCGAAAAAAGCATTGAGGGTGAGCCGGGTAAGACGAACCGTAAGGGTAGAGAACGACCTGCATTGCTTGTAAGAGGTGAAGGTGCACAGAAGGTACAGCAACTGCCTACGCAATGAGTTGGTCGCCATCTGTAGTCAATGACCTTTTTACAAAGTTTGGTTGGAGCTCTGAATCGACTTGTAGGACACGCCTGGCAATTTCTGCATGTTTTGACGAAGCAAAGGGGACTTTAACTGTTCTGAGGGGGTATCAAGTGTATGTGAGTTAAACTAGACAATGTCTCTTACAGCGTGTGCCAGGTTTCCATATGCCAGGTGTCACGTGGAAATTGTGGTATTTACAGCAGTGGGCGTACTTGACCCACTTGCCACAGGCGACTGACGAAATCGTCACGGGATCACGCTCTCAGCTTCTTCATCATGACCACTATCTCTGGTAAGGATGCCCACAACCAAGGATTTGTCCCTCCCGCACAGCTGCGAAAATCACGGCCCTCATTCTCTGCTGCCACCAGCATGGGCAGCACCGATTCTCCTCAACCCGAATCTCGTCCCCAGCACACACGGACATCCTCACTCTTCTCATTTGCCTCTAAGAAATCGGCTCAGCAGCAGGCACATCGAGCTACTATCCAGGTTGCTCCCCAGCGCTCCCCACCTGGCACAAGTGAACACGTGAGCGTAAGTATACATCGCCATTCTGCTGGATGCGTCGCTTGTGCCTTGACCGAATGATGGTAGATGCAGTCTCCTCCGATATCTCACACACAAGCTACGCGGCCCTCGCTAGGAGATGCACCATCTATGAATGTTAATCCTAGTGTCCAACGTGAAATCAAATCTGTAGTAGACCTTGCACTCGCCCATGCCCACAAAATTTACTACTCAGGGCCTCTTGTTCGTCGTGTGGAGCGGCTCCCCGATGGGAACAAACCTGTTCGCGACGATGGGTGGGTTGACGTTTGGGCACAGCTGGGTGGGACCACCCTCAGTGTCTGGGACATGAAGGCGATTGAGGAAGCCAGTAAACGTGGGGAGGAGGTGCCTCCAAGTTATATTAATGTTACAGACTCTGTACGTCAATATTATGTCGACTATCTCGGTGTTACTCAGTATTTGTCACAAGTTTATCCATGTCCTGGGCGCGTTGACAAGCCCAGCCACTGCGACTGCTCCCGCGAAAAGATCCACGAACGTAATAACAATAAATACAGCTGGATCTAACCTGATTTTTTTTGCATGTCCTTCTTCTGCCGCCCTAGTTTCATGGGCGACCTGTGAGTAGATGATATTCCCATATATTATCTGCCGCTTATATAACTTACTCGCTGTAGCTCTACGGCTTGCCAGCTGGGAGAAAGCACGGCTCGAGGAGATATACACAGGACACCTCCTGCGTATGAGTTTCACTGAAGGTGATGCGTGTAAATACAAAAGTATTACAAATCTTTTCTTCGATGATGACAATTAAGCTGTAGGGAAAGAACCAGCAACTACACTTGTTAAAGGCAAGCTTGAGGGGGAAGTCAAAGTTCGCATAGCTGGTCAGACAGACTGGAAGCCCTTATGGATGGTCATATCCGCGTCGACTGAGGGCGACATTGCCGCTACCCGACCCACGTCACCGCTGTCTCACCGTTCCAGGAGCCGTATGTCTAACCTTTTCGCTCGTGCACAAGCGTCATCTCCAACCGGTCCAGCTGTGTCTGTTATCTCGTTTTATCCATCAAAGTCCAAGGACCGCAAGAAGCCTCTCTTGACGATGCGTTACGTTACGCAGGTATGATCAGAATCATGTTCATTCATCTCTTTGCAAATACTTCTCTGAGCTGGCTTCACAGGCTTTTGCAGTTTACCCGGAGCGCCTAGAGGTCATCCAAAGAAGCACATTGATCAAGGTTGAGGGCCTTCTTGGACATGAAGATTTGGGAGGGTCCATGAAGGGAAGAGAATGTTGGTTGATGCTAATGCCTGAAACACAACAGGCACATCCCGTCTTTGAGTTACTCAAGTGCCTTGTTGGTGAGACTTCCAAATGTACTCCTTAATGCCAATAGGTCCAACTTTTGTCAGCTCTTCATGATGCCTTCTCACTATACGGTCGACCTGCTGGCTATATCTGGAATCCCCGTCAGCCACCATCCATGTGGTTTGCGTACCCTGTCGGAACACAGCGCGCCGTACGCTTGGCTGCTAATTTCAAATTTGTCTTACTTAACGCTTGGCATCTAGCAATTGTTCGTAGACCGCGAAGCGGCCGAAAATCTCGATCCCCGGGATGATCGTACCAGCGCGATTCGCAAAGAACTAAAGCAGATATTGATCACTAGAATGTATGGCTCCTCAATATCACCTGGTCCTTCCCAGATTGGACAATCACAACGGCAAGGGACTGGGTCAGACCAAAATACAATACAGCGCTCGACGTCCGTAACGGGGGATTCTACTATGTCTGCCCTGTCGCCTCAGCTGCCACCTCTCAACTTCAATGGCAGCCAATATCAACAACAGAAACTCCAGGAACCCCAACTAACACCCCCATTCAGTCGAGGCATTAGCTCGTTGTCACCCATAACAGAACGCAGCCCCGTCGAGACGCTTGGAGCTAAGCCTTCGTCAGAGTCACATTCGACCCAACCGTCTCCTTTGAACACGGCAGCGCGCCAGATGCCAGCAAACCAGGGTTCAGTAAATAGCAGCCTGTTAGACGGTCTTCTTCCATCAAAGCCGACACCTGAGCTCGGAGACTCAACCAGAAGCAACCTTTCGAGAGGGCCTTTAGTGTCGAATCCGACGCCCGAACGTCAAGACTCAACCAGTAGCAACCTTTCAGGAAGAGCTTTAGTGTCGAATCCGACACCCGAGCGTCAGGACTCGGCCAATAGCAACATCTTAGGCGGCTCTTTGTTGTCGGATCCTACGCCTGAGCATCAGGCTTCAAGGACTGGCAACTTGTCAAGTGGACCTTTAATGTTGAATCTAACAGAGAAACCGCATTCAGCGTCTATTGAAAACGAAGACTTTTCAGACTCAATCCCTGGGTCCAGGCCAGATTCAAAGCTGGCCCAATCTGCCTCGTATATTAGTGTAGGATTCGATAAAACTGACAGCAGGCCTCAGAGGGACAATACCCCGACACGTGCGAGATCTCCGCAGAGCACACTATCGCTACATTCGCCTGCACAATCCGTCAGCCTCACCTCTAGTGTACTTTCTCCCGTAAAGTCGCAATCCCATGTCTCTCCAATCTCGCCTCTTTCGGGGTCAAGGCCCCAGTCCCCTGCTAGTTCATTACATGCGACTCGCATTATGCCGAATGAACCGCCACAGGTGAGACGATCTCCTCCACCCGATCGAGTCGCCATCACTCGCACCTTGGCCAAACCACGTAGCCTAGACCTTCCCTCCTCTCCATTAAAAAGTGAGCGCGGTACGCCTATCGCAACTCCAGGGTCCCCAGACATTTCACCAGCTACGGAGGTCGCTCAGCTCGCTGTACCATCTGCAAACGACAATGACCTAGCAAATGAAGCTGGTATGTGGACTTGACCATGTTTTGTATTGTATGCTAACAATAGTTGTCATGTAGGGGCACTCTATCTATTACAGCAGCAACGTGCTCAGGGGGAGGCGACTCAACGGCAACCTGGAACATGGACAACTGATGAAGACGACGACGACGACGAAGACGAAGACCACGATTCTGATTTTACTGGCCCTGAGCCCAACCCTCCACCGCGGAGAGCAACCCCACCAGTACGAATACAACCGCCGAGCGCTTATCGCCATCCTGAAGGGGTGTCGGAGAACTACGGCTCCAGCCGATCAATTGGCCGTAAGCCCTCAGGCGCCCGTGCCAAGCCTAACCCTCGTCGCTACACTAACAACAGTCCGTCCCTTGAGCATCTTTCCTCATCTGTTCAGTCACCAGTCTCTCCTGAGAAAGCTATGGAGCATCCAGGAGTTGGTTACGACGAAAATGCGGATGCCTTAGCGGCTCTTACCTTTCTTGAGACCCAGGAGGAACCGGGGCCACCCCCGAAGAGACCTTCCCCTACACTTCAAAAGGAAGAGACTCAAAAGGAAGGTATTCAAAGGGAAGAATCCTCTCCTCAACAAAGCGAAAACCATCATTATCCTTCGACGTTCGCACCCTCTAGGCAAGCAGCCGAACGCAAGGCCAAAGCACAGGCGTTACAGGAAGCCAGCTATGCTGCAACACACTTGCCTGGAAAGCCGAACGGGAACATTAAAAGGAAAAGGAAAGATCAGGCTGCGTGGGCGGAAAGTAGCGATGAGGAAGAGGAGGAGGACGATGACGACGACGACGACGACGGGTCTGATGATGAACGACCTACACAAGTTAGGCAACCGCAGCCAGTTCCTGCCTCTGACCCCCGAGCATCCGTTTATCCTTCAGCACAGCCGGGACTTCAGGGGCCATCGAACATGAGCGGCGACGGTCATTCACAAAGACAGACTCGTACGTTACCCCAACCTCCGAGTAAAACAGGAGGTACATCAGTTTTGATTGTTTCAACCTTCATCTTCTCATGCTCTCTCTCTGTGTAGATCACCAAGAGCATCATCATACGCATCCACGAGTTGCCTCAAGCCAATTTGACGATCGCCCTCGCACATATGTGGGCGATGAACCTAGGAGCCACACTATGAACCCCCACCTAGTCGCTCGTCAGTCTGTGTGGAGCAGTGTGCTCGACCCTAATCCTCCTCCTCGCAACACTTCTGGAAAAGATACTTTCGTGCAGGTTGAAGATAGCGAGACGATGACCAAAGCTTTCCAGCCCCAAGGTCTCCTTTCCGCCGGTCTGCAGGATAAGGAGGACCGCTCCGCTAAGCGGCAGGAAGAGCTGGCACGTGAAACAGGTGCCTCGCTCATCAACGTCCCCAACAAGCCTCCTCCTCCTCAGACTGGTCTTCTTGGCGCGATTACTGCTCATGAGCGAGAACGCAAACGTGAAGGTGGCGTTGGGGCTGCATTGACTGAAAAGGAGCGTGAAAGGAGACTTGCTGAGGAGAGGCAGCGCAAGCTGGACGAGCTGCAGCGTCAACAGCTGGACCAAATGTCACAGGGAGGAGGTCATGGACCCTACGATGCATATGGTCAACAACAGTTCCCGGGGTTTGTCCCCGGGTTTGATCCTAGAATGTCAATGAACCCAATGATGCTCAATCCATATATGGCTGGAGGTTTCCCAATGATGCCATTTGGTAACCCTCAGCAACTGATGGCGGCTCAGATGGCGGCCCAGCAAGCATACCAACAAGCTATGATGACTTTCAGTCAAGCTGGTGGTAGTCAATTGGGTGACAACATGCCACAAGTTGGAACTCCTACGCCTGGACCTTCTCCGCAAATGGGTGCGCCGATGCAGACAGGGATGATGGGAATGGATCCTAGAATGTCAATGGGCATGAATCCTTGGATGGGCACTGGGATGGGTATGGGAATGAATACCATGGGTGGTGGCATGGGCATGGCTCCTATGGGAATGATGGATCCGAGGATGTCGATGGGACCACCAAACTATCTCCAACGTCCCGAATCTGGGCAAGGACAAGGTTCGCCATATCAGGGTACTCCATTTCAAGGAACACCCTCACCACGTCAAGGATCACCTGCCCTGCGTTCCAGCAATAACAGCCCACGACCCCAACCCCAAACTTAGCCACCGTGACTTGACATCATTCATTCCATGCTCTCGTATAATATTCCAACACTCACCAAAACGCAACTCTAGAGAACTACGTTTTCCTTTCGCATTTTCTTCATCATTTACTTCAGTGTCAGGGTTCATTATTGATTTGACGCTTAAAACCAATCAGGTCGAAATGCGGCAGCGATTGGTATTATGTAGTAAGGACAACGTCATTAGCTGAAAGACAATCTAATTACCCATAAAAAAGATGAGAGTTGTCAAGTTGAAGACTTTTTGCGGGATTCTGCCTTTGGGTATTTGTCCCAACCCATCGACTTGTCTACCACATCTTCACTTGCGTCAGGCTCCAAATGACCCTGGTTGTTTCTTCGCGCTCTGGTACAAAGGTAAAATATTTTAAATGAAATGACAGGTGTATTAACTGACCGGAAGAATGTATACGACAAAACAATATCATCTAAATCAGTCATGGAACGATCTTCTGCGTAGTCTTTGTCGATGAAAAAGAACAGTGGAAGATCGACTTCCTCTCCGGCGAGTAGCTTCTGCTCCTCGAAGCAAAAGCACTCTACTTTTGCAAAATAAGGGGCGATCTGTGATCCTAGGGTTGAACACGTGATAATTGAGTGAACAAGTTGGAAGAACCTTGTCAGGAGAAACATTATAGGTCGCAATACCAACAATATCCTTGTCGGACTTATTCTTGGCAGTGTAAAAGGCGAGAGCAGTCTCCCCTGGAAGGACATAAATAAATTTTTGTTGTGGAGTGAACGTCCAAGGAAGGGCATCTGAAGTATCCGCGTTGAAGTGTACTTTTATTCGTTTGGCACCAGCCACTGGCACCAGCCGTTCCGGCTCAAACTTGCCCTTGCCTGTCATAGGAGTCCCTCCAAAACCGGTTGCAGAGCAAAAAGCTCGATAGAGAGGGACAAAGGCATACGAGAGTCCAAGGGAAATGACAATCTAGCTAAAATGTCACTGACCCACCATGTGAACGCAGGTGATAGACATACCACAGAGGTCGTATACATTAGCAAGGAGCGATTACGCGCCTTGTAGTCCTTTCGCCTGTCCTCCCATGTAGGGGGTAATCGGCGTTTCATGTCGCTGGAATGGAAACGCAAGGTGTCAGGCCGCATGGTCCAAGCCAAACGCTTCAACGGATGGAAAGTGTGCGATTTAGTTGTGCAAGATCTCTGCCATTGTCTACAATGGTGAGGCAGCGTTCTGGAAAGCTAAATGTTACAGACTGAGCTGTTAACAAAAGTTTGGAAGTATGACCAGCTCACGGCAAACTGTGCGATAGCCAGCTGCGATGGCAAGCGTGCGGCAGAGTGTAACATTACAAAATAAGCGCCCTCGATGATCTTCCGCCACTAACCATGTCTGCAGGATCGTCAAGCCAAGCAGGCACTAGTTTACAGGCCTCCATCTCAGATGAAGAGCTTGAGAAGCTTCTTAACAGGGAGGCATCTGCTTTCCAGCGAGAATTGGAAGTGAATCGAATTCTGAAAGCCTTCAAGTTGAAGTGAGTACTTGTTTTACTTGGAGATTCACCTCCAGCCGTTCCAACCAATCTTGTACCAGCCCTTATGATATCCTAGACATCGAAGAAGATGCCACTCCTGAAGCTATCAAGAAGAAGTATCGACAGCTTTCGTTATGTGAGCTTGATAAGTGGCACAAGCAAGAACAGGAGGCTCACTTCTACTTCTAGTCATACACCCTGACAAGACAACCCACGAACGTGCACCCGAAGCCTTTGACTTACTCAAGAAGGTGCACAAATCCTGCAATTTCTTTTGAAACTGTCCTCAACCTCAGATATCCAGGCTGAATCCGAATTGAGCGACAAGGACAAGCGTGAGGAACTAGATGCGGTGATTCGTCAAGCAAGGACCTCTCTTCTCAAGGAACTTTCTTTGCCTACATCTATTCTGGACAGTGACGACCGTTTGCGTGGACTACAGCCCAGTTTTAAGATTCAATTTCGTCAGAAATCTAAAGATCTGCTGATAGATGAGGAGGTCGCCCGTCGCAAGTAAGTACACTTCCGAAACTCTTCACTTTTCGACACAAATTTCAATTCCAGAGCAATCAAAATGAACTTAGCTAACGAAGGGCTGGAGGCAAAAAAGAAAGAAGAAGAGCTTGTTCAACGAAAACGAAAGGCAGAGGATGACAAAAGCTGGGAAGGTGTGCTTTCGTTTTTTGCTTGCATTCTGCCTTCTTTTACATCCATGACCGAGCAGAAGGTAGAGAGCATCGTGTGGATAGCTGGAGATCGTTCGCTTCATCAGGCAAGAAGAAGAAGAAGGCTAAGGTGAATATCCTGGGATAATATAATTGTCCATACTTCTACCATTACAGGATCCATTATACGTGTATCGTGTACGCGAAATACATAGATTCGCAGCTACGTTTCTTCATTCAATCACAATGACATCTGAGTCATCATCGCCAGGCGTTGCAAGACGTCGACGCACTCTCCGCTCTACGACCGGAGCTAGATTCTCCTTGTCTTCCGAGTCTGAGTCTATGACAATGACTTCCGATTCTGTACTTGTTGCCGCACCGGGACCACTCAAGCCAATAGAAGGGTGCTCAATGTTGCGGCTGTGATCATGAATAGTGTTTATGGCCGCTTGTTCCACAGCATCAAGCTCTTGGAAGAAAGCATCATCCATTGGTATATCGTCGCTGAAGTCGAAAGAGTCTTCCCCCACACTTGTTGGCAGCGGTGTACGACGGAGAGATGACAAGCGAATGGTAGTCAAGTCGGAAGACGGGGCAGGAGCAGCGGAAGTAGTCGTATTTGAGAAGTACGGGGATACCACAGTGGTCGTCGATGTCGAGGCCAGCGTCGAATCAGACGACGGTACCCGACGCCTCGTTGGGGGTTCATGCTCGTGTAGATGTAAGCGAGGCGGCGGGCGATGGAGGAAGGGATCATCCATTTTCATTTCTCTTAAGGGGGATCGAGCTACTTGGACAGCAGCTCCATCTGGAGCTTCAGGTGGCGGTAGATCTCCAGGAAAGTTGTTGTTTGCGGGGGCCTCGTCTGGTTCAGAATCAGGTTCCGGTTCAGGTTGTCTATGCGTTGAGAGCTGATAAATAACTATACATGTGGACAATGGTGGATTACGCACCCCAAGCGCATCCGGAGGTTTCGAGCAAAGTCCGCGTCTCGATTGACTTCCAGTTCTTCCGTCATGTAGCCTTTCAACTCAACGCTTGAGGGTTCCAAAAATGCAATACCTTGTCGTACGTGCACGTCCTTAAGTATCATCTGTAGACAACAAAAGGAGGAATGACTGATCAGCAATTGGTTGGCAGGGCTCACGCACCTTGTAGCCCAGGGGTGTGATTCCAAGCTCCAGCTCTGGCAGCCGTCTATGTTCAATCGCTCTGACTGACTGCGACCCATCAGATAGCTCGAATTGGAGCATGGACCTAGGGTATTTTGGGATCGGTCCTTCATCATCACCATCTTCGTTATCTGCCGTAAGCCCTGCCAGGTCTGCTCTGTCAATCCTAGCCTGTTGCACGTTTTTTAGACTGAAGGCACTGTGTCCGATCTCTGTCACCCCTTGAATTTGCACAAGTATGTGGCCCCGTAGTTGCGTGTCCTCGGCGCTGCCAATATCGAGTGGGAAACCGGTACCTGCCAGCATTGAATCGTGAAGATCCGAGTTCAAGAGTTGGGAGTCAACATTGCTGATGATTTCGTCGCCTTGAGTGTCGAAATCGCTAAAGTGCAATTCTTCCGCTATCCAAGCTAAGCATGCATCGAGCCAATTGGGATCAACAATGGGCTTTGGGTACGCTTGTCGTATCCATTCCGTGATGCGAGCTGGCGCTGGCATGAACGTACCTAATGGACAAGTTAAGCCGCGACAGAGTTCCCCACTGATCGTGGCGCGGGAAAGAGGCGCGGTTCGTCACAAGTGTGACACAGCTATGGTGGCTGACTTGGCAGTTCCATACCATTATAAGTTTGGAGCAGGGGCCTTAAATGTTTTGAAAGTACTATGTAGACGATCACTATCCTAAATAAATCATTATTCTGTTCACAAAGGGTGTTCAACAGCCTTGCCTCGAAGTCTGCCCAAAGATATTTCGTGGTACGGTAATCGTCGTGTCTGACGATTGCCTTGTGGCACATCTTCCAGACACGCGGAAGGGTATATGTATGGTAGCTCGTAAGTACGAGATTTATTCTTCAGATTCTACTAAAGGCCCTAAAACACATGTTGCGCGCTCACACAATCGCAGAAGCGGATGAACTCGCTGTCGTCCAACCCTGGCACCCCCGCCCTCAGGTGGTTATTCCTGGTACCTTTCTAAAATATTGTTGAGCTGTGTCGACATTCTCATCCCTGCAAGCGAAGAACTAGATTGGTTGCAAGAGCCGCGAATAACACAAAAACAAGTGCCGTGGGCCCGAATTTATCTTAACAATTGAACCAATGATTAGACGTAAATAAAAAAAGGGTGACTTAAAGGTAGCACGAAGTATTCACCATAGTATAATCCTTCAGCATCTCTTGCTCGCAGTTTGTACGCGCGATATACAAAGATACCGCACGAGTAAGCGATAGAGAGGAGAGATGCAAATGTAAAGACTGCGGCACTGATCAAGCCACGCACATCGTTTGGTTGGGTGAAATTCAGAAGGAGCGTCGCTATCGATCCAATCACCACGCTGAATTGTAACCACCGCTGCACAAAGTTGAGAAACCAGACCGACTTCAATCAGAGAACGCGCTTACCAGAAAGGTTCGCTCCGCGGCAAAGTAAACTTTAGGTTCAATGCGAACAGGGACTGCAATTTTCTTGCCATCCTGTGCTCTCCATTCCCGGAGGTACTGAATTTCGCCATTCCTGTCGGGGGCACTTGTCTCTAATTGCCTATCATCAAGAGGTTCCTCTGCTTCGTCCAAAGCAGTACCTGGGTCTAATATTAAATGCTCGCTGGAGATAGTAGACTTGAACCTTTTGTCAAAGAAAGAGGACGTAGTGAGAGGGTCGATGGACAAGTTTCGAGGTCTTGAGGCCGTCGGGAGACTGCTTTTCCTTCTTTTCAAGAAAGCTGTCCTCTCATCATCTTCTGATGATGACCCTTCAGCAGGCTGTTCAACTCCATTCTGCCTCTTCTTTTCTTCGTCTTCGCGTGCCTTTTGTTGCAGAAAAGACTCACGATACGAGATGGCTTCGGTGGCTGCAGCAGGATCTAAACCTGCAGTCTTGTCTTCATCCCGCGCGATGGCAATAGCCACCTCTTCGTCTTCCTCTCCCTCACTGAGCGGTTCTGTGTAAGGATGAAGTGTCCGAGATTGAGGCGAGTTGCTTGAAGCAGTGGATATCGGCCGCTCAAAGTGTGCAGCACCGGTATCGGGTTTGCGGATATCAATGTCCACTTGAAGAAATCCACATCAGTTGAGTGCATTCATATCGGTTAGTCGCGCTTACTCTGGGGAAGCCAAAAAGGAATAAGGTCCACACGATGGGGCAAAAGTGTTGAGCAACCGTGTATGAATTTACTGTTCACAATCAGTCATCAGACACAAAGGAGTAGTATCGCAACATATACCTAAACTTGGGAACCGCTTCGACTAGGTGACTATTGACTAGGTCAGTCACCCAGGTAGGAGGTTCTTGCCCCATCTGGGTTTGTAATTTGACCTCTAACACCCCGTATCTAACCAAATTTAAGAAATAGTTCGTAGCGCATGTTTTCAACGTACTTGAAAATCTCCTTATCTTCTGTGGGCAACTGGTCGAAAGGGTGATCGATTCCGATATCTGTACGTCTCCAGTTGTTATTAGACCTCTGTCTCCCATCCCAGTTGTCTTCTCGAACCATTGTCAACTCGGTATCAAGAGATATTCGAACCTGATACACGTATCGCAAGATGAGCTACAGTCACGCATATTATAGCGCAGAAACGTACCCTGGCGTCGCCAGGTAGTTGAAAGGCCGTGCGATGATAGAAAGTTCTCAGCACTAACGAGGGGTAGGAATGAGTCAAGTTCGTTGAGATGCAACCAAGAAGGATAACTTGCCAGGTTGTAGCCTTCTCTTCAATACGGCATACTGGACCTCGTTAGCAAGCTGGATCATGCTTTCCACTTCCTGGGGTGTCTTTTTGCCTTTTGCAATCAGAGCTTCAAACTCTTCATCCATTATATATTCTCCGCGAAGGAAAGCATTAACATTTTCTTCTTTAATCGGGAATCGGGCCTAGAAACACGCCTGTAAATCTTCCTCAGTCTACAATATAATACACTCACCTTGACCGACTTTTCGCCTGTCCAATCTTCACGGTGGGTTTTGCGCTCAACAAAAATCTAGCATGTATCGATGAGAATAATTGATAGGTAAAATGTTATTCCGGACCTGCTTTACGTCCATATCTCCATACCATCGAAGTCGGATTGCCTCAGCCCCTTCTGTCTTTTCCAAACGTCCCAGGTAAAGTTCCAGGTCCTCGTTGTCAAAATAAATGGAAGTAATAGCTTCCAAGAACATTATTGTTCAAACTTATCATGCATGTGAAAGAGCACTCACCTGCATCTTTTCTTTCGAACTCCTTATTCCTGTCAAATACTTGATCGTAACGTTAGCCATAGACGAGGACTTCTTAATGTGAGATTACCAAGAACAGGAAGATGTCGTAAAATGGCCAGTTTAAGCGCAACCAAATTATCAGGATGAACCTGGATTGCACCAAATCAGCATATACATGGCAGTTCCGGGCATGAAGTCATACCCAATATTTCGTTGTCTGTCGGACAAAGGCACTCTGGGTACCTCCAGCACTGGAGTCTCCCTGTACTGGATGTCCCCGGGTGCGGACGAGCTCGTATAGTTTTGATAACTTGACAATTAATAAGTCCCAGTCATACCGATAAAAAGGTCGTTTTTCGAGAAAGTCAGAGAATAAAGTCTGACTTAAGGAGCGTCCTGTTTGCTTATCATGTTTCTTCGCAATTCTTGCGTAAGAAAGAGAAAGGGAGGATTCAGACTTTTGGAAGGAATCTGAGAGTGCTCTGGTCCACATACTTAATAAACCCAGTGTAACAAAGTTTCGTGTAAAGCGCTAGATCATGGACATCTAATAACAATAATGGGGTTTTTCAATATGCATATCACCAACAGCTGAGGTGCTTACCTGCGACGAGAATTGCAACCTCCTCCCCCAGCTGTCTGAATTTGTCATCAATACTATAGCCATCATCACTTTCATCATATTCCTCGTAATCATCGTAACCATCTGGCCCAGCCTCCAGATGACTTGAGTGATCCTCGTTACCACTCGTTTCATGGGTTTCGTCCGATTCGTAATCCTCGACCAATTTCTGGACTTCTCTCTCAGCAGAATTTATCCTTGAAGAAAGTTCCTTGATCTTTATATTCACGTATTACGAGTGGGCTGGGTATAGAATTGGAAGGTACTCGCCTTGGCTGTTTGAAACTCATATATTTTTTCCAGCTCTGCGTCCAATATCCTCACGAACTCGGTTTCATCGTGGTTAGTCCAAGGACCTGGGGATGTGCGCCTTTTCAGTTCGGTTTTAAGCCCATTGTAGTCCAGGTATTTTTCCCTCCATGCCCCATACATATCCTCCTGGAGCAGTCTTCATGAGATAAATACTTCAGGAGTATGACGAGTGTACGGACTTTGATCTTACGTCCAAATTTCATGGTGTTGGGTACCGTTCAGAACTAAGAATTTGGTGGATTCTACTCGGTTACCCAGAAGTTTTTTAGGAGTGAGGTTCGGTTCTTAACCTGTACGACCTCCGAGGAATCCAGTTCGCACGGCTCCCAAGACAGAAATAGTCACATGACTGCCCTTTTTTTAAAAAAGAATGCACTTTGTCTCGAAATATATATCGTTCGAACAACAGCTACTAATAATTGGCAGGCACATGTAGGGAATAGAATACTTATGGCCGGTGCCCAAACGGATCACAGTTGGTGATAACAGGGCTGAAGAGCGCTTATCTGATATTCATATGATTATTTCCACTTTGGGAGCCGTGCGAACTGCATTTCTTGGGAGTTATAATGAAATAGCGCGATGGTCCATTCGTTGGCTAGCATTACCGGAATACTGAATTGTCTGTTTTCGTGCTCCAGTTTCCGGTATGTCCTTCCCGCAGACCATCACCATCGGAGCCAAGAAGCCGGCGACCGTGAAACGAAGTGATAAGCAGAGGCACAGAAGATGTTTCTGGTGAAAGAAACTGTTTGAAAATTGTGGGGAATCTCCACATACCTTTTTGTTTTTTTTTAATGATAATTACCAGATTGCTCTAGCGGAACGGCGGTCCGGCGCAGCAGCTTCGTTCCAACAAGGGGGTGAGCTCTTTGCCTCTGCATTACCTTTTACTGTTTAAGTGGCTTCGAGAAATACTTCCCCTCATATACAATGTTGCTTGTTTTCTTCCCTGCTCCAATTCATAACTCTGGACACTGCAACATAAAATTGTCCATGTGAAACCACTGGGTACATAATTCTATTTCCACTGGTCTAAAGACCACTATCTCTGGGACTTGTTGATGCTCATTGTAGTCTCACAGGAAGTCATCACCAATGGAACTTAAATGACAACTGTGCTGCTGTTATTGAGACTGTGATCTTGGGGAACAATGTCAAAGCCAGTTTCCAGCCAGACCTCAGAAGACCACAGAATGTCAGAAAGAGTATACAACCCCAGGCTCACCCCTATGTTCTCTATTTTCTATTCCTTTTGTTTACTATATTACAGAAAACATTCTTCCTGCATTTGCTGGACTTAAAACACACTCTATTCTTACCCTGCTCCCTGAATCCAATCCTAGTATATAAACCCATATTTTACCTGTATAGTTCCTTCAGTTCTGATATTGAGTTAATACCTCTAATAAACCTTCTTTCCTCTCCCTCTGCTCCCTATGTTCCAGACATCCAGCTCTCAAGCTCCCACCCACTTTCTGGTCCCTTAGAACCTTCCAGAAAACAAGGGCAGAACACTGAGTCAGCATAACATTAGAGTTGAAGAGTTGAAGCCAAGTCCTTCTGATCTACTAGAAGTTTACTGGAACCTCTATGTCAGAGGATAACTAATTTTCAGCCAATGCTCCAAAACCTTCAAATTTCAGCATACCTGAGGCATGGACTCTAAAGTCTGAACTTTGCTCCAAGATGACTGAGCACTTCCAAAGGTCCAGTTTACTGCCATCAGTGGACACTTGGATTCCAACCTGTGCTTCTAACTCTTCATCATCTCTGAGTTCCAAAGTCCAAACTTTGACATACTTGAGATATGGCATCTAAAATATGGACTTAGCAATCCTTGGATCAAAGGTCCAAAGCAATCTAAGCATTTGTTCTGACATCTCACCTTTGTCAGGTTTGAAGAGCCTTGTGGTGATAGTTGTCACAATCACAATTTGGACATTAAATTCATATCATCCTCGTTCCGAAGCAATCCTTCTGAAGCATTTCGTCTGAAGTCCGAAGCAACATTCCCACATTCCCATCAATTTCATCCAACAACTCTTTTATCTATCACTTCGACTCAAACACTCCATCTAGTGAAACAATCCTTGTGAAACAATCATTGGTCAGGTCCAATCATATTCTTTTTTTAGAAAAGAACCACCCTGACTATCCCCATCACTATCCCCATCTTTCACCATAAAATTATTGATTGAGTTATTCATATTCACTCAAAGTTTGCAATGACATGCCATATCATCAGGCTTAATGATATGAATGTTCTAGACTCTCATAATGACTCTCTGAAAGATTTAGGCATGGCTATCCCTACCCGAAGAGCCACGTGATTCGGAAACATGTTTCACGAGTTGGTGATAGTCTATTATCCTTTTTCTTCATTCACAATTTTCCTTCCATCATTGTTCTTTGTTTTCTATGGCCTTTAATTAGTATACATGTACCTTGGCTACTTTCCGATCCTCACGGACTCATTCCCATTCGCTTTCTCTTCCAAACCCTTCGGTATATAGTGTCAGAATCCAAATAATAGCAACGAATGTTGTGGATGAATGTCATGTTAGTAAGAGTATTCGGAAATATCTCTAATAATAACCGAATGGATTTGGAAAGTAAATAGAAATCCTACAGTAAAAGCGAATGGCTTTCGGAACATCTGCGAATGAAGTGCATGGTTCCAAAGAGACAGAGGTTCCGAAAGGATTCTATCTTGTGGATCGAATGAACTTTGTAGTTCATGTCGATCACAGCCAATGATCTTACATTCCTTGAAGTGGATTTGACTAATAAAAGTTAAATTGGAGTGCTTACTCAAAAATATGAAGTTTGTTGTTGAAGATAGTTGAAGATGAGTTTGGCAGGTATAGGTAGAAAATCAAGTTGACATACAATAATTGAACTAGGGAATGTACATGCGAATGTGCTAGCTTATATACTGAACCATTCGGAAGCAAGAGCGAATGGGAATGAGTCCATAATGGTTAGGAAGTAGCCAAGGTATATGTATACTACTTAAAGGCCATAGTAAACAAAGAACAAGGGTG
>QMFG01017265.1:0-11931 GCA_003314545.1 Ramaria sp. MG151
TTTCGCTGTAGGCTGCACTGCTGCAGTGCTCGATGGTTTGATGTTGAGGGCACCCGACTCATTTTTCGCTTGAACTTCCGTCTTTGTCTGAGTCATGGTAGCGGAGAACAGGAGCAATAGGCATAATTAAGTCTCCGGTTATAGGGAAAGCCTGGGATGTATAAAGATCACCTGAGCAGACATAGGTTATGTAATCCGAACCAAGACGTAGGCGCTCTGGTGGCTGAGATTGTTATCTTTGACTTTTTTAGTTGCTCATTCCCCGCAGTCTTTCATCTAGGTACACATAATATCAGAGTAAATTCTACTACATTCATTGAGGTCATATTTAGATAACCACAACACATGCCTCTGCGTCCCCTAGGCCATGACTTGTTGAAATCCCAGGCACGAGTCACGGAACTTTCAGCTTCCTCGCAACCAGTGTCAGAACCTGATTCTCGGTTGCTGATAGAGGTGCGGTCTCGTGTCATCGGTTTTTCGCGCGCCACAATGGCTGTAACTACCAATACTCTATTGACAGCCAGATTACTTTGACACTATTGACCAACTTATTGCATGGAAAGGAAGAGATTCCGATGGTCCTGGCACCGTTCAAGCACCGATAGATGTCATTGAAGCTCAGACTAGGAAGCTTGGAAAGCCCTTGCCAAGAGACGTGTCGAAGCTCCTCATATGTCACGATTTCAAAGGAGGATATAACGAAAATTCATTTGAACGTGGATATTCTTTCGAATTTTGGTGAGACTTCTGATCTTGTTCCAAAATATTTGTTGACCAACATGGCTCTGGTAGGCACTTAGTGGATACCTTCATTTAGTCCGTAAACTCTTCCAGCCATCACTTACAGTTTGATTGCAATATCCACCAATGACATTCGCTCCCAGCTTCTCTCACAGACGAATAACACTTCCTCCACGGGGATGGGTGGATTCTGGACACAGACATGGATCCAAAGTCCTAGGCACAGTGTACGCACATTAACTACTACATTATTCCCGAATTTCCCAAACTCAACAATTTTTTCTCCTCTAGTATCTTCGAATGGGCAGAATCAAAACCTGATCTTCAAAAGTGTATGTACGGCCCTTCACCTCAAGCCCCCTCTTCCAGTGTAAAGCCTATGATCGAGCTTCTACCATTTTCTACGGTCTGTGCCTCGCAACTCATTAAGATAGCCAAGGACCGCAACTTTGATGGGTATCTACTCAATGTCGAGACAGATCTGAATTTCCTACCCCCAACGTCGTGTTACCCAAGCAGATCTGAGAAAGAGCGGGACGAAGATGCTGCATTCATGGAGCGCGAAAACAACCTTGCGGGCCTCGAGGGTTTGGTCAGCTCTGATGTTCGACACAAGCGTAAGGAGAGAATGGCAAAAAATGCCAGCGTTCTCGCAAGTTGGGTTGGGTGGATGAGGGACGAAGGTAAAAAGCTTATCGGTCCCCACTGGGAGGTTATTTGGTGAGTATGAATTTATGGCTATCCAGATAATTCTCATTATCGCTTAGGTACGATTCTGTGACAGCGGCAGGCGAGCTTAGGTGGCAAGATGCACTCACAAAGGCCAACGCACTTTTCTTCGATAACTCGGACGCAATTTTTACAAACTACACCTGGGCTCGTCCCCCGGACCCAGTTCCCCCCGGAGGATTGCCTGAAGCGCCTCGACTTCGGTTCGAACACCATCCGGCGCTTCTGAAGAGCGCCCTCACGGCAAAATCTATGAACAGATCTCCTGCGGAAGTGTACATGGGAATCGACGTTTTCGGACGCAATTGTTATGGAGGATATGAAATAGGGCGCTCCCTTGACCTTATTTTCCCGTCTTGTAATCAAAAGCTTCCAAAAGGGAAAGAAATCTCTGGTCCACCCAGAGATGCTCCGGACAGCCGAGAAGACTTAGGACTTTCGGTGGCACTCTTCGCCCCTGGGTGGACCTGGGAACACGAGAATGAGGGAGGTGGCGAGCGTAGTTGGAGTGAGTGGTGGGTAGACGAATTACGATTTTGGTTTGGAAGAGCTACTACAACGGAGTTCCCCGATGGATCGGGCGATGAAGTCCACGCCATCAGTAAGTATTTTGGACCTCGAGAGCGTCACCTTCTGTCATTGCTCTCGCCCTCGAGCTCCAAGTCCGACTCCTCTCTGGAATTGATGGACTTTAGCGTATCACACCCTGCTAGTCATTCCTTGTTCAATGATAATGGACAGAGGGCCGCGCCCCCACCCACATTTTATACCAATTTTAATCGTGGCTCTGGATATTCCTGGTGGGTGTATGGCCAAAAGGTATATGATGCCTCATCACCATCCTCTGATCCTGTTGGGAAACTTGGCTGGACAGACATTGGGTCTTCTTTCCCCAAGCCGGATAGGATTTGGCCAAGGTTGGTAGCTCTGCACCTTGACGATCAAGACCCGAAGGAGGGCACCAAATCCATACATGTGCTAAACAGAACACTATATAACATTCGGATGATCGGCCGCGCCGGGCTTATTGATTATGAAGCCTGGCAAGGAGGAACATCGCTCGAGGTCGTGTTCCGTCCTCAGCAGTGCCCAATTCCCGGAGATCCCAATCACGAACTTGTCCTTTCTCCCTTGACCGTTCTTCCACTGTGCACACTAAATGCCCGTCACATTGCATCTTCCCCATTAATTGTCTCCCTGGGAATCGTCATTAAAACACCCCCCAATCCAACGGGGAATGTAGGCATTCGTGACCTCCAATTACGACCCTATGTAATCTGGGCAAGTGACGAAGCGAGTGAGGATTGCTCGTATCATATTCCACAATCCTCATTAGCCTCTCCTACATTTTGCGAGCTGGCTAATGGCTGGTACAGCTCCAGAGTCACACTGCACCTGAGCCACGTGGATGCGATGCATTTGGCTACCACTGGCGCTGTTGTGCCTGTCGTAGCTCTAGGAGTTCATTTGCCGCATCTAGTGCCGCCTGGCGATCTGCGAATTCTAGTGGGAGAAATATCCTTATCGGCGTACCCTTATTGTCAGCCTGTTCCAGCGACTATGTCGCCGTCATCGGTGGCTGCCACATTAATTACTGATTCATCGTCGACGGGGATTCTACGTTGGATGCGCCTGTCTGGACCAAGTGCAGCTTCCCCAACATCACTGTGGGGGATTCTAACCTGGGAAGATGTGGATCGTACACAGCTGAATGATAGGGAAGATAACCTCCTTTCATCAAGTTACCTTAACGTCTTTGCATTCGTGCCAAAAAAGGAGAAGGGACCAGAAGGCGATCAAGATTCCAATCCCACCCACCGGTACTGCATGTGGCTAGGCACGTCGACGTATGAACACAACCCCGATTCTTTCGTAGTTGCGGGCTTGGAGCCGTCAAGTCTCATCCCAGAATCGAATAGACTTACAGAAGTAAGTTGCGCCATGGCGTCATCTAAACACGATGATCGAGTTAACTTTGCTTCTATCAGCAACCGACTTCAATTACATTTGGGGTCCATAAAATTGGTGACGCCAGGGGGGAGACAAATAGGAATGGTGTAGGAATGGTGCCCTCGCGCTGCGTGGAATGGATGCAAGAGTTAGAGGTGTCATTACTTCTCTAAACCTAGATACATCAACTTCCCTCGTTTGTGGAATAATATTGTAACAACTTTTTTTTGGGCTTGGGTCGCAACCATGTATCTTCGGCACCCCATGGGTCCTACGGCTTTTTAGAGCGTACGCGGGACAACCTCTATGTGACCCTTGCATGATCTCATGCTTCTTTTTAGGGATCCTAATACTCTGTATGCGCTCAACGAAAGAGCTCTCCTTTTTCTTACAGTCTTGTGGGCCACCACGATTTCGACAATGGGACCGGTGATCACCCTCCTTACGCGTATGTCATCAGATGCTGTTCATCTGATGGTTCTAGTCACACAGACCGCCTGCACCCTCCGCTCGGCATAAAAGGCACGTTATACACTTCATAAATACTTTTGGATGTAATTCATGAGTTCTATCAGCCACGACCTGACTCTGCTTCCTGGAGAGAACGGCTGACGCCTCAACATCAATGTTCTTGCGCTGACTATCCGGAAGACCAGCAAGTATACACAACGTCGAAATACGAGAAACCCCATCACGTCGTAAGTTCATTGCCAGTTGTCAAAGATGCTCCGTCGTTAACCTCCAGTTAGCGATCAATCCGTGAAATTCTTTCTGCGGGATAGCGCCGTATATTATATTGTCGTCTGTGCGATGCATCTACCCAATTTTCTGACCATCCTTGTAAGTTATAGCTGCGATCAACGTGCACTATTGGTTAGTGTTGTTATAGGCTGGCGCCAAGTCGGATAGAGTTGTCGGGAGGGATGTAAGTGACTAGTACTGTATATTAACGAGTTTGACTTGGTATCCCACCTCATTCTATAGATTTACCGGGACCATGACCAGTGCGCTAGTCTATCGACTGGTTCTCAGCTTGCGCAAGGAAAGTGAGCAGCAGTCACGTTTAAAAACCTCCGGCAACGAGACGACCGGATTACCCAGAAATATGGAAGGTCACACGAGATCTGACAGCATGTCCTGTTCATCCTGTGCCATCGCCTCATTTTTCAATACCAAACTCGATCCCGAGCTTGACGCTCGCAATACCGCTCAATCAGAAGCTGTAGATGGGCGCGTGGGGTCGGACTTGCAGTCCTCCGCATATATTGAGCCCGTTACTGAGATTAAGACTGATGATTGCACGATGGCTTGAATAACATCTATTACTAAATACCAACAAGTCCTACCCCAACGTAACCAGTATTAGCCGTGAAATTTCGAAGCTTATTCTCAAGCTCTTCCACTTGTCGTCATGGTTTAAAACCGATGAACAATAACAGCGACCAAGCTCCCATTTCGTTATCACAGCAGAATAACTACACTCTTTCAGTATATGAAGTAAGAGCTCAATTTAGGACATGTATATACCGGCCTGACATTACTTCCCTTGATTTGTTCAGACTGTAACAAGCATTGCGCAATGCAATTCAGAATGCGAAACATGTCGACAGAGCAACTTGGGGTCTGCGCCACCATCCCGGACCATGGATAAACTAGTTAGAGCTAAGCTCCGTCTCCCTCGGGATCAATTTTAGGACATCTAGAATCCTCGATGACCGGTTTTCTGCAATTATTCCTTATGGATTTAACCCCCTTCCCTCCTGGAAAAAATGACCTTTGACCGGATCGTGCATCATCTAAAGGATTAAAAGTAACTGTACGTCTCTCAGTATTTGCTTCGTTGCAAAGTACTATATATTATTTACCTGTACGTCTCTACAAGTGTACAAATAAGTAATCAACTTAGAAAGTAAACAGAATGTTTCTCACCTCAGTATTTGCTTCGTTGCAAAGTACTGAGGGAAAGGAAAGACTAACTACCTCCTTTATAGTTTTTTAGAAAACAAAGGAAATCAAAAGAACAATAAGAAGAACTTTTACTGCGCAACTTATTTATGGATAACAATGGGTTTCCTTTTTGTGTCACAATGGAGTGACGCGGGGTGACACGATTTTGCTTTTGTCTTGCCCGGCCATCGCAATTCCTACATCATCCCAAGAAACGGATACTGACAGATCAGAAACTGGACAAAGAAAGATGAAAATTTCCCTATCATATCGCAAAAGTACCAATCCTTAAGATTACCCAACTAAAATTTCAAATGCTTGGTAGGATTATAACTCTGTTTGCAACAAAAAAATGTGTTAAAGTCTGTGAAGATAGAGGGGGTTACATTTATTAGGGGACAGATAAATGTCGATAGAAATATAAAAAGAGAAGTCAAGCCTTTAATTTGAGATTTAATCGACTTTTTTTTGGTAAGGACTTATTAAAGAGATTAACACAAGGTTTGAGGTCAAGAATTTACTTCAACTTAGTACCATACTCTATGTCCTTAGCTGCCAGTCCCTCTGCGCCATATTACCGTGATGCGCTGCTTAACTCGTTGTGGTAAATGTTTGAATTTGAACCCCCCCTTGACTCGTCTGGCGCACGGCCCCTCGGGATGTACACATATGAGTACCTGACTAGATTCGTAATTAAGATCCAAAGTGAATGATGTAGATCGGTTTCAGCAGTTGGATTCAGGCTGAGGATTAATATGCGTCGCGTATGATGAGGTGTTTGTGTTGATGATGTATGTGGAGAGCAGTGAATAGAGTGAATAGAGGCAGTGAGAATTCTTTTACGAGAGTCGTCGACCTCAAGGGCATGAAGCAGTGGCTCAGGATTGATGCGAGAAGTTGTCAATAGGAGGACATATATTTGGTGAGCAAAGGCCCTCTGTTGAGAAAAAATCCCTTAGGAATATGAGTTTATATTGATTTACTTTAAAGACAGGACAAATGGGTATCAAGTAAAGAACGGAGATGAACGAAAATCTCAATTTTTGTAAGGAAAGACTGATGGTGTTGGAGTTATGCTTGTGGCTCTTCAACAATTCCCCATTTAGGGCCGCTAGAGACGTCGCGGCTACTTTGCTGCAGCCTTCGCCTGAGAACTAGGCACAGAAGTCGCCGTCGCCGTAGCAATGAAGCTGTCCCACGCTGCGATCGTAGCACTCGGCCAAAGGGTGGACCCCATCGTTGTTCCGGAGCCGGTGAAAATAGGGTTATGTTCGCCAGGAAGAATGCCACCCGGGAGCGGGTGACTCACGCCCACCGTTCCATTAGATGTAACCGATCCATTACGATTCGACCCCAAAACGTATTCGCGCACAAAGGTCAGAGCCTGGGACCGTTAAATGGGGCATGCAAAAGTTCGGCTGAGTACGTGGATTATAAAGGATGCAGACGGCAGTTTCCGCTTACATGTGAAGGTTGCCCCCGCGGAACGAGGTGGCCGGTCTTGTCGAAGAGAGCATACGTGACGCCGCGTTCCTGATGGACGATACCAGCGAATTTACCATCGTCACCGTACCAAGCTGTGGAAGGCGGTTGCGAAAATCCTTGAGTTCCTCCGAATGTCATATTTTGAATGGCAACTAGTCGAAATATCAAAAACTATTGGGTCAAGGCAAGAAAACGTAAAACGTCCTACTTTCGGTTCCCCGGTGCGGCAGAAGAGAGTCGTCATTTCCCGAGTAAAAAATGATGGAGACATTCATTCTGCTACAGTTCGTAGCTAATTCTGTCAAGAAAGTAGAGGGCCTGCAGATGTACGTCATCGATGAACCGTCTCAACATTTAGTCGAGACATCTTACACTGGACCTAAATTGACAAATTATAAGTGATCAATACCATTCGCTAGACAACAGCTGCACTAACTTGGATCTCCCCACGCGTTGGTGCCAGCTACATATCTCCTTCCGTGAGTCAGCAGAATTGCAGGTGGATGCGATGCACCCACGGTTTAAGGCGTTGTTCGGATTATTATCGAAAGGGTAGTTGATAAACGCAGACCAATTCATACTCGTTGGCGCGTGCAATGCGCTACGAGTGACGGGATCTACCCAACGAATAAGATCAAGGCTTTTGAAAAGGTTGCGCATAGGACATACCGTTGAAGTAGCTTTCTGCACGCTGCGGCAAGAATGCCTCAGGGTTCAACGCATCAGGAGTGCTGTATACGTCAACGCCTGCATCTGCAGGATACGGGTCGTTGAGGGCTGGTCATACCCTCAACGTCAAGCTATGGTTTATAGGAAAATCATGCAACGTACACCATGGCTTAGTGAAGTTGACCATGAAATCGTACAATTCATAGAGCAGTAGACATTCATAGAACGGATCAATCGACCCATTAGCCCGCTGCGATAGATCGCGTGTCAAGGAGGCTCGTCTCTCGGCTCGTGATGCGAGTTCACGTTTGCTCAAACCGGAAGCCCGTTTCGACACCCGAGCGAGGACAGAATCGAAGGCTCGTTGGGTAAAGAAGCGCGTGCCTTTCAAGCGCCCTCCTATTTGGAAACTGCTTGGGCTACTGCTGAGTTGGGCCAGGCGGAGGGTTGGGAAGTAGCCATGTTGGGGATAGGTGAGGTTCAAGTCATAGCCACAGAGGCGACGTCTAGACAAGCAAAATAAATGAGCGGTAATATTTGAAAAAGCGTGGAACTGGCGGACTGTTCTTTAAAGTACTTATACACGTCTGCATCGTAGTCTATGGTCTGTGGGTATGTTTCTATAACACTCAACTGGCAACATAGCAATCAACATTTTTCGCGGACGGATCGAACGTGAACTTACTATAGGCGAATGTAGAGCCGCTTCATCGGAGCCCATGGAGCCATCTATGAAAAGTGTTAATGCATGCATGCAAATGATCCACCTGTGTGTACCTCCCATAGCAATTTTGGCCAAGTGAACGGGCGGCTTCTTCATAGAAAAATACGTTTTGACGATATATGGTATGTAGACGCCTGGATTTTACTGAGCTGGGTCTAATATTTGGAAAATCTGACACACCGGCATAACTCTGTCAAGAACGACACAATGAGTATATGCACTATAGGATTCATGTTTGTTCTTACCTCTCCCATTAGATGCAACGGTCGTTTTGCAAGAGCGGGGAAGACTTTAGCCAAGGTGTGCAGGAATCCCACCATATCCTCCCCCATCTGGTCTTCGGAGGAAATATAACCCTGAGAGTCACTGGTCGAAAATCCTGTTCCAGTCTGCACACAGATAGATCAAGGCTTGATTGGGAGCAAACGGAATATTACGGACAGGCTGGTCAATGTAAACTCTATGAAGAAGTCGTAAACACCTGAGACATCGGATAATACTGGAGTTGTCTTACACATCTGCAAGGGTGTGCCAGCTGTACTTGTTCTTCACAGGGCTATTGTCGTCGTTGAGGAGCATTGGTCCATTCTACCGTTCAACAAGAAATGTTTGCCTTGCTCGTTTCCCAATTGAAAAGAACATACCTCATATACTGAACCCAGCATGCTGGAGGATCCAGGTCCTGGTACGGCAGCATGTTAAGAAAGCTATTCGAGGTTGTCTTGTGGAAATACAACCTCCGTTAAGCCAAATTATCCAAGGTTTGTTTCTTTTTGCCAAAAGAAAGGAAAGGAAGAAAATGGTAATGAGCGATGGTGGAAATACGACGAAAATTGGTTGGCAGGAACAAGACTAACTTGTGCCTATGGTCATTCTCGGAACAGGTCAGGGAACCATGAGTGTGTTCAAATGCCACAAAGAACAGGGTATTGTTAGGGTGTCCTGGTCGATTCACGGGTAGGTTACCTGCGAACGTTCGCGGCATCGTGAAGGTCACATTAGGCAGCTGATGCTTGACGAGAAAGTCTGATACGGCGAAAGGTCAAGTTGCGGAAGGAGAGGGAGAGAAGAGATGGGGGTTTACACTTCTGCCATGCTTTGCTATCGGTGAAATTGTTGTCTGTGTTGGGAATTCCTGGATAAAGATGAGGCCAAGAGCTCTGGAGCGTCTGATTGTTCT
The DNA here is from genome assembly GCA_003314545.1 of Ramaria sp. MG151. NCBI lineage: Eukaryota > Fungi > Basidiomycota > Agaricomycetes > Gomphales > Gomphaceae > Ramaria > Ramaria sp. MG151. The sequence continues at coordinate 9,429 of QMFG01017265.1, forward strand.
GTTGAGCGCCGACCAGCGCCAGCGCTAGGATGGCAAGAAGTGCACTGAGAGCAAGCATTCTGGATCAGAAGAATGCTTTGCGTGGTATTTATCCCGTAAGATGCCCGAGAGCCCGACCTGGTGTTTATAGCTCGAACTGTTGGTGTTGGTAGGGCAATGCATTATAGCGACAGGCGGATCCAGCGTAGACATGCCCGAAGGTCAGGAAGGTAGCAATCTTGACTATTCGGAGAGCGGTAGGCCATGGGACCTTGATGCTGCAAAACCCTAGCGATGCCGGAAAAAGCTGATCCGCTCTATCCACTACATTGATCCGCATGTGTCTTATCCAATATTAGAAACATATCCTTAGATTGTTTCATTTGTGTCTTCACCCTGCCTGCAAATGTGTGGAGTCATTCTAGATATGGACCAAGCCATAAAAAACAGTATCACCGAGGGAGGCAACGAATCGGCCACTAGCCGATCAAGGTCTGCAATGTGCCCTGACAGAGAATTGGGGTCTGCGCCATCATCCCGGAACATGAACATGGCAACCCGGACCCTGTCGACATTCCTCAGCGTCGTGTCTTGACCAGCTCACTCGATGCACCATGACACCACTACTGAATGACATGCGTGGAATTGTTGGAGAGGAAGCTATTATCGACATTTCCTAAGCTATGGTGGATCCTGGAATGACACACAGCCCTGCACTCATGCACGCTGTCTCCTGCAGGGCCACAGTGTCTGTGAAACGTCAGAAATAACGGGCTGTAGTTCCCGAGGTGGAGGTGGAGCCAGTTGTGTCATTAAACTAACTTCAAAAGCACCTCCCAAAGGGGTGCAACGACACACCTTCCGTACACGGGAGATGCAGTGGACGCTCATATCGGCAAGCATGAGGCTTGGCGCCGGGCTTTCCAGACACATGTCTTAGATAATTTGGGAGGGATATGGTCATGCGAGACCTGCCTCCATGTATAACGATGATATTAATCATCTCAGGCTTCTACAATAAAAGGTAATACACGCTGAGCCGCCTGGGGTGTAGAATACAGCTGCGAGCACGAAGATTCTCAAACAGAGATGATTATTGGAAGGTTTTATATCATTGAAGATGGTTAGGAATGTCGGACGATGATGACGAAGCGGAATAGTACGAGCGCAGTCATCCGGAACCGGTAATGGCTATTACCGGATTTCAAACCAACATAATATGTCAGACGCACCGGTAATTACAATAACCTTCGAGTCGTATAAAAGCTAGGTAGATAGATCCTAACATCTCAGTCTAATGAACGAGACTGAGATGTAAGTACTTAAATTGTCCCATCATCAACTTTATTAACATTGTAACTAGTCCGTTCTTATAGGTAATTACACCTACAATAAAGAGTCTAATGAACGAGACTGAGATTCCATTCTTATAGTCACACTTACAGATTATGAGACCTACTTCTTCAACCATGGATCATACGCTCCCCGGTACCAACTCTGCGTTATTTAACATTCCCCAGCTTGCCGAGGATGGCACGAACTGGATAACCTATAAGGAGAGGATGTTAACCGCAATAGGTGCACGAGGTCTGATGTGTTACGTGGATGGCCGTGCCATAAAACCGGTACCTTATACAGTGGACCCAAATACAGGTACAGCCAAGAAGCCAGATGGCTCAACAGCGACACCTGATGAGGCCGAAGAACATGACAAGAAAATTGATGAATATTATCAAAGGGACTCACTTGTCAAACAGCAGATATTCACCACTATCACAGACCGGATATTGTTGCGTGTCCAGAGACTTGATGGTGCATCCAAGATATGGGCCGAAATATGCACAATCCATGAGACCAAAACTGACTTGGTCCAGATTGACCTGCGACGGAAATTGCAGGAAATGAGATGTGAAGAGGGTGGAGATGTCAAGACTCACTTTGGCAATCTGTTTCAACTTCGGGAACAATTAGCAGGCATGGGAACATCTATCGATGATAAGGACTTCTACGCAATCATCCTTGGATCCCTCCCAGAATCGTATCGACCTCTATTATCATCAATAAATGCTGCAGCGCGAATCTCCCAAAAACCACTCACTCCATATGAGTTGGTCAATGTCATCTCCGAGGAGTATGAACATAGGCAATTGGTGAATCGCGAATCCTCAAAGAAAGGAGGAAATGCAGCTTTGTCAGCCAAGACAAATGTAAAGAAAGGTCGCACTGGAAGTAATGGAAATCAAGACATTACCTGCTTTAATTGTGACCGGAAAGGCCACTATAAAGCTGATTGCTGGAGACCTGGAGGTGGAAAAGAAGGACAAGGACCGCGTCAAGGACAACGCAGGAATGGGAACTCACAGAAACAAACTGCGAATACTGCCACAGAAACCGATAATAAGCTCAACTTTGCATTTGCGTCATCAGATATGAATACAATTGCAAAGCAAATCAACATACCTCTTGAACGTCGTGGAGCTATTGTGGATTCTGGAGCTACATCCCATTTTTGTCCAGACCGCTC
>QMFG01017271.1:1535-18990 GCA_003314545.1 Ramaria sp. MG151
CGGGCCTCCTCCTCGGCCTGCTTCCGGGCCTCCTCCTCGGCCTTCCTTTTGGCCTCTTCTGCGGCCTTCTCCCGGGCCTCCTGCTCGGCCCTTTTTCGGGCCTCCTCGGCCCTCTCCAGCTCTTCCACCTCCTCCATTTCACACAATAATCGGGCGCGGCATTCGGTTATACTTTCGGGCGCGGGATTACTAGACATAGTGGGGGAGCGCCTTAATCTAAAGGACCTGCCGCCACGTGTGCCCTTATATTCCAGACCTGACTCAAACGTGTCACGTGACTAAGACCCCAGGTACAAGGCTTCGAGGGCTCAGCCTTAAGGGGGGGTACTGTCAAGACCCCACCGCCGAACCGAAGCTCCCGGCCCTTCGGGCCCGAGTCCCCGTTTACCTCAGACACGTTTCATATCCGCCCCACTCGTTTGATCTCCTTTGCGTAGCTTACGACCCTGACCTCGGTCATCCGGTCTCCAATCCCCGAACCCTTCCATATATAAGCTACTCGTTCATGTACATGATAGTCAGTTCTGATATCAACTAAGATACCCCAATACACCTTGCTTAATCTCTACGCTCCTTCGTCCCCCTCGTTAGGGTCACGCCCGAACTTCGGGTGACCTCGGGCCTCGTCCGAAATACGGGACAGGACTCTGAGCTGGCGCAGCACATAAGCTGAAGCCAAGTCCCACTCGACTCGGTCGCCGAGCCTCGGCCCCCCTCGGCAACTTGACCCCGAACCTCGGTCGACTCTATATTGAGTCCCAATCCTCACTCTGCCCCCGCTAAGATCTAGTTCTTAACACTCAGTCCTGATAGACGTTGTCACTGACCACAAAAACCTGGAATAAGGTAGAAGTCACTAGGAACGGGCACCCCCTTACATAAGCATGAGGCTCATTTTCTTCAAAATCGCTACTAGATATTAGGAGAGGGATGAAACACAAATTTAGCTTCTAGAATATGTTTAGTATATTACTTGCCAAGACTTGTTGCAGAGACTTTAGAAAAAAAACACAAAACTGAGTGACTAGTAGCAATTTTAAGGTCAAAATATACAAAAAAAAAATAATAATTTTTTTTGTAATTCCCGCTCAAATCGTAGCACTTTTCATTTTTCACGAAGAAAATTTTGCAGGTCACGTGGTTGATAGCCGAGGTCACGTACCTTGGCTCATCGGCTATCAATCACGTAAACGGTCTTTGGTACGGACAGGATGGGTAGACTGTAGGTTGGGGGGGGGGTGGTAGCAGTGGAGACATGGAAGCTCAGTCCTAGTTTTATTGCAGAATTATATTTTTGTTTTAGCATATTAAAAAAATTTTATTTTTTTCAAAACTAATTTCTGGGCAAATTCTAGCACTTTTCATTTTTTGTGAGAAGATTTTGCGCTCACGTGATGTAAGCGCCCATATTACGTAAAGGGTGCCCGTTCCTAGTGACTTCTACCTTACTTCTCGACTACCAAACTGCTCACCTGAAGACAGGCCCGCTGGTCTGAATCACTCCAAGCTACGTCCTTGATCCTGCCCTTGCTTCGCACGAGCCTCATCATAGACTTCGAAAAACTTCATGCTGATATTAAAGCCCACCTGTCCACAGACCCTGAGGCTCTAAAACACCTTGGCGACACCTCCGACCCGAGATGGATGCAATCCGAAGACGGATTCTTGAAACACGATGACCGAATATATGTCCCCGAGGCCGACGACCTTCGGCTCCAAGTACTACAGTACAAACACAATCACATACTCGTGGGACACTTCAGTCAGAACAAGACTCTATCCTCAATCAGGCACGAATACACGTGGCCCAGACTCTGAACCTCGGTCAACAAATTCTGCAGGTCCTGCACCACGTGCTTATGCTCCAAACCCCAACGTCACAAGCCCTATGGCTTCCTCAAACAGCTCCCGATCCCCGAACAGCCCTGGAACTCGATATCCATGGACTTCATCGAACACCTGCCCCAGTCCGCCGGCTACACCGCAATATTGGTAGTAGTCGACCGACTAACAAAACAAGCGATATTTATCCCAACTCACGACATGGTCACCTCAGCCGACCTCACGAAGCTCTTCATCCTACATGTTTTCTCAAAACACGGCGTACCCTCGCACATAACCTCGGACAGAGGTTTGGAGTTTTTCTCCCACTTCTTTAAATCATTGGGTAAAGCCTTAGACATGATGTTGTGGAATTAATTACAGGCACATATATGCTGCTCCCGAGATATCCGGACGGGCGCTTAACTGCCGGATAGGAGGGGAAGGCAATATATGCTGCATTCCTCAGGTCAATCTCATTCCCTTCATCTGAATTTATAACCATCCTTTAGATACTTCTCTTATAAGTATATGGACCAAGTTTTATTAGCTAGAGTCATCTAGTTACTTAGTTATGTAGTTGAGTATAGTTCCTGGTCAGGGATGACCGGAGACTATACAGCTGCACGGGCAGCCACAGACGAACCCCTCAGTGTGTTCTATCACTGAGGTGGTGAGTCTAACATTTGTTTACCTTGTAGAAGAGTAGCTAACTGGTTAGTAGATATCTCTGTCTGCAGATAGTTATTTAATACTATAGTGTGTTCTATCACTGAGGTGATATCTCTGTCTGCAGTATCAAATTTTAATATTTCTCCTATCTACAACAATCCAATAGGAATAACACATGACACTTCACTTCACCTCAGGTTATCACCCCGAGGGCAATGATCAGACCAAACGTACTAACCAAACATTGGAACAATATCTCCGAGTGTATAGTAACTACCAACAGAACAATTGGGCAGACCTACTTCCACTCGCCGAATTCGCTTACAACAATGCCCTGAGCACCACAACGGGCGTATCACCATTCTTTGCAAACAAAGGATAGCACCCGAACATCTCGGTCCACCCCAACCAAGATCTCGCCTCCTCTCGGGCCCGAGACTTCGCGATCAACCTCGAACAACTACACCAGGTACTGAAAGAGCAAATCAAACTGGCTCAGTCCCACTACCAGGTCTCAGCCGACACCCAAAGACACCCTGCCCCCGAGCTCCCAATCAGTTCCCACGTCTTTGTCAAAGCACAATTCTTCCGCACCACCCGACTCTCAAAGAAACTAGCCAAAAAGTACCTCGGCCCCTTCGAAGTCCTCGGTCGACCCGGCTCCCGGACAGCATGCGCGCAGTTCACCCCATCTTCCACGTCTCAATGCTTGAACCTTCGGTCCCGAACACCTTTCCCAACCAAACCAAACCTCTGCCACCGCCCATCGAAATCGGCGGCGAACCCAAGTACGAGGTATCCGAAATCCTCGACTCCAAGCTGGACAAGTGTCGAAGGCCCTGCAACCTCCTATACCTAGTCCGATGGGTCGGTTACGAAGGTACCGACGAAGAAACATCGTGGATCCTCACGACCGAGCTCGGACATGCGTCCGAAATTGTGACCGAGTTCCACTCTGCCTACCCAGCCAAACCTGGACCTTGGACCCTGTAACCTGAACCTTCATTCCTTTCTTTTCCTCTTATCCCTCTCTTAGGTATATTCAAAAAAAAAAAATCATCATCAAAAATAACTATGTACACCTGCACACCCACACACCCGAACACCCACATACCCGAACCCGAACTTTATCCTTTCTCTCTTAAGTCCTTTCCACTTACATAGACCCGATCCCGAGCCCAAACCGAAAACCCGCATACCCAAACCTGAACTTTATCCTTTTTCTTTTAAGTCCTTTCCACTTATACAGACCCAAGCCCGAACCCGAACTGAAACTCACACCGAAAAAAAAAAATTATTATTTTTCTTTCTATTACAACCACCTACTCCATAGTCTCTTCCTCCCTCTCTTTTCCTTTTCCTTCGTCCACCTGAACCTCGGCATCCACGTCACCCTCCAAACCCCCCCAAACCTCCAACCCCACACCTCTCGTCCAAGGGACCCAGTCCTCCGAGTCCCCGAGCCGCTGCCACTCAACCTCGGCGATCTCCCTGAGAGACCCTTCGATGCGCCGAAGGGTCATTGCCACGTCCTCACGTGCCTCTACTCCCCGCCTCAAGGCCTGGAGCACATGCTCCAGGACTTCCCCCGTATGCCTCTCCGCGAGGACCTGCTGTTTCCGGAGGCAATTGCCCTCCTCCAAGGCATCAACAACGTGCTCCAGCAGTGCCTCCGAAACTCGAACGCCCCTCGGTACCACCACCTCGGCCGGCCCCACAACGGGCACTATCCCCTTGGCCTTCTTCTTTGAAGGCCCTTCCTCTGTCCCGCCTGAGGCTTCGGGTGGCCCTCGCTTCTCGGCCCTTGGTCCCGACTCTTCAGCTGCCCCCGACCACTTACATGTGACCTTGCGTTTGCGGCAGCGGATACACGAGGCCCCTGCCTGGCCCAGCACGCACCGTTCGCCGCGATGACTGCACGGGATGCAGACTTCCTGTTGGGTTGTCAGCCATGAAAACAAAATAAAATAAAAATAAAAAATAAAAATAAAAACTCACCTCAACTACCTGCAGACAGAGATATCTACTAAACAGTTAGTTACTCTTCTACAAGGTAAACAAAAGTTAGACTCACCACCTCAGTGATAGAACACACTGAGGGGCTCGTCTACGGCTGCCCATACAGATGTATAGTCTCCGGTCATCCCTGACCAGGAACTATACATAACTACATAACTAAATAACTAGACGACTCTAGCTAGTGAAACTTGGTCTGCATACTTATAAAAGAAGTATCTAAAAGATGATCATGAATTAAGAGGAAGGGAATGAGATTGACCTGAGGAATCCAGCATATATTACCCTCCCCTCCTATCTGGCAGTTAAGCGCCCGTCCGGATATCTCGGGAGTAGGATATATGCGTGTGTAGTTAATTCCACAACAATATCGACTAAGATACCCTAATACATTCTACTTTAATCTCTACACTCCTTCGTCCCTCTCACTAAGGTCATGCCCGAACTTCGGGTGACCTCGGGCCTCGTCCGAAATATGGGACAGGACTCTGAGCAGGTGCAGCACATAAGCTGAAGCCAAGTCCCATTCGACCTGTTCGCCGAGCCTCAGCCCCCCTCGGCAACCTGACCCCGAACCTCGGTCGACTCCATATTGAGTCCCAACCCTCACTCTGCCTCCGCTACGATCCAGTTCTTAACAGATGTACATTTCAAAGCCTTGTTGACATTTGAAAAGAGCTCCAGACCATCTTCACAGAAAAGATCTACATTTTCCAATGCCTTCCTGACCTCAGAGTCAAGCGCAAAGCCACATAATACACAAATAATGTCTCTCCCTACAAGGAGCCTCTGTACTCGCACAAAAGCTTCAGCTAATGAGAGGTCCATGCCTGCAACAAGGGAAAGATCCACGATGAGGAAGCAGATTGGGCTGCTCTGCCATGAGGATGAGTCAAGCAGCTGCCTTATGCGTGTTTTGACTTGGGTGATGGTTCTGAAGAATAGGTGGCCTGATGCATCAATGAGCAATCATAACCATAATCATAGTTAACAGGAGTTGCTATTGACTAAACATCAATTGTCAAGTACCTTGAAGTTTCATAATTATGGTCTGCTTCGCCACCTTGTGAATGTACACACACTGTGCTTGGTCTTTGCACAGTCAAAATCACAGAATCTCCAGTGTATAAAGCACAAATACTCCTGGATTGGCTATTCTGGACTATGAAGAAGACACCTAGAAAAGTTTGTAATGGGGTAGGAAGGAAGTAGCAAACATTCGTGTGAGCAGCTGAATAAAATCCAAATTGAAAGATGTACAACTGTTAAGAACTAGATCAGAATGGAGGCAGAGATAGGGTTAGGACTCAAGGTAGAGTCAACCGAGGTTTGGGGTCGGGGGGCCGAGGGGGGCTGAGGCTCGGCAAACAGGTCGAATGGGACTTGGCTTCAGCTTATATGCTGCACCAGCTCAGAGTCCTGTCCTGTATTTCGGATGAGGCCTGAGGTCACCCAAAGTTCGGGCGTGACCTTTTTAGCAAAGGGAGCGAAGGAGCATAAGGATTAGAGATGGAAGTATATTGGGTATCTTAGTCAATATCAGAACTGACTTCCATGTAAATGAATGAGTAGCTTATATATGGGAGGGTTCGGGAATCGGGGACCGAATGACTGAGGTCAGGGTCATAAGCTACAAAGGGAAAAGATCAAACATGGGGGATGAATAGGTGAAACATGGTGGTCGGGGATTCAGACCTGAATGTCCAAGGGCTTGGAGATTGGTTGAGAATGGACTCTGACAACAACTAACAACAATCTCAAAAAGAACACCAATGATGAAATCCCACAGTGTCATGCACACCATGAGACTCACAATGGTGATGTATTCTGGTCTCTGCACTAAAACATCATGCCTAGCCACTAGACTCAGCTATATGAAAACTAGAGAGCAATGTCTTCTTAGTTTAATTGAACCCTTGTACCATACACTGATAACAGTGCAAGGTAAAATCAGGGTTATTCATCATTTATTTCTAAAATGAATAACAGCCATAGGAAAACTTATTTCATTATTTCATACAGCCTATGGTGCCAAAGTAATTAGGGTTAGGGTTTAGCTTAAAATGGCTCTCTTGCTTTAACCAGGAACTGATAAAAAAAATAACAAGTCACCTTGGTAAAATGATATACAACTTATATTATCCACTGATGATCAAGAGAAAAATTGAAATTGGGTGAAAAATTAGATTACTAAGCAACAGGATACACAGGTATCTAGAGTGGAGAGATTGACTTTTTGCAATGCACCCACAAATTGAAAACACTGTTTATTTATGCTAACCTAGACCCAGCATCCACATTCAGGTCGCAAGACCCCAGGGATACACTTGATTTCCTGGAAGGTTATTAAATTTGTATACTAGGATGCGGTCATTGGTGTCAGACATTGAAAAGTAAACAACTTGTAATGATGCCATGGGAATGGCTTATATAAAGTGTATTCATGGGAACAGGATATGGGCTGTGAGAACAAACAGCGGATTATGTGGGGGGGTCTAATATAAAGAACCTCTTCTCCCTTATGGAGAATTGGTAATGCTTTCACTCTTTCTAGTAATCCATCATTGACAATTACTTTGTTTTCTGATTGCATAGATAATGTTCTGATCAAGGCATTAGTAGATTCTGGCTCCATGCATTGTTTTATCAAATGTACATTTGTCTGTAGATACAACATACTTACCAGTCCTATTTCCTGTCACAGTCTGTTCCAAAACCAACCTCCGAGCCTTCGGGCCTTTGGGACCGAATCCCCAACCACCATGCTTCACCTATTTTCACCTCCTGTTTGATCTTCCCCTCTGTAGCTTACAACCCTGACTTCGGTCACTCGGTCCCCAATCCCTGAGCCCCCTCATATATAAACTATTCAGTCATGTACATGAAAGTCAGTTCTGATATTGACTAAGATACACAACTATACTTCTACCTTTAATCTCTACACTCCTTGCTCCCCTTGCTAAAGTCACTCCCGAACCTTGGGTGACCTTGGGCCTCATCTAAAATATGGGACAGGACTCTAGCTGGCGCAGCACATAAGCTGAAGCCAAGTCCCATCCAACTCATTCGCCAAGCCTTGGCCCCCCTTGGCCCCCTGACCCTGAACCTCAGTTGGCTCTATACTGAGTCCCAACCCTATCTCTGCCTCCGTTCTGACCCAGTTCTTAACACTTATATACCAAATCAGTTTGGAAGGGAGAGTGAATGGGAAAGAGTCCATGAGGGTCAGAAAGTAGCTAAGGTACATGTATACTAATAAAAGGCTATATGAAACAGAGAACAAGGGTGGTAGGAAAATTTTGAATAAGGAAAGAGATTTAATGGACCAACATTAACTCTTGAAAATATTTCTGAATTGCATGGTATTTTGGGTAGGGATAACCTGTCACGATCACAGTCTGGACGTTCAATTCACACTACATTCATTCCGAAGAAATCCTTCCGAAGCATTTCGTCCGAAGCCTGAAGCAACATTCCCACACTCCCATCACTTTCATCCCACAACCCTTTTTGTCTATCATGTCAACTCAAATACGCCATCTATTGAATCAATTCCTGTGAAACAATCAGTGGTCAGGTCCAATCATATTCTTTTTTTAGAAAAGAAGCACCCTGACTATCCCCATCACTATCCCCATCTTTCACCATAAAATTATGGATTGAGTTATTCATATTCACTCAAAGCTTGCAATGACATGCCATATCATCAGGCTTAATGATATGAACGTTCTAGACTCTCATAATGGCTCTCCAAAAGATTTAGGCATGGCTATCCTTACCCGAAGAGCCACGCAATTCGGAAACATGTTTCAGGAGTTGGTGATGGTCTATTATCCTTTTCTTCATTCACAATTTTCCTTCCACCACTATTCTAAGAATCTAATCACATGACTTGGATCGATGGTTTTGCACCGTCTCATTTTCTCACACATTGTATTCATGAATCTTCATGATATATTTTCTTTGTTGGTAAGGAAATCCAAAGGTATATAAAGATCAACTAGTAACTACAGTAGCGAGACACATACCTGGTAAGGGAAATCCAAAGAGAAAAGGGTGAGGATTCCCTTACCTAAGCGACTAACTATATAGCTACTGGTGACCAAACAAGGGCAAAAGTGTAACCAGCACTAGGGAAAAATAAGGAAAAAGGGAGGTGAAGGATATAATACCAGGAATTGGATAAATCTAGTATAAGAGGAAGTAGGGAGAAGGAGGGAAAGGAAATACGGAAAAGGGGAAAAAAGGGGAAAAAGGGAGGGAAAAAGGGAATAAACCGGTTGTCCCCTGACATCACCTCCTCTCCAGATTGTGGCGTCCTGATGCATAAGCTTGGAAATGGGTTCTGTGTGTGATAGACATGGTGCAATGCAAAGGGGGGTAGGTCTCGTGCTACCAAGATCCGCGTCTGCCATCATCAGTTGATCCATCAGCACGAGTCGCTACGGTGGTCGAACCCCAGGGTGCAGGGTAAGCGTGAGATATGGTGAATGATAATGTAACTACACATACCTGGAGAACAGATGGTAAATACTCTGTTAAAGAGAGGATTCCCACGTCTCCAGGGATTAATGGCGCGTTCGCTTACGTAATAAGCGCCCATACAACGAGCAATACACAGGGATTAGGAATTAATCTCAACAAAATGGCATTCAGCTCATCCTTCTATAGGTTGCAATTTGATAAATTCTTGATATGGATCAACGAGGAAATGATAGATGACGACATTGATGGATTGATTTGATTATATAATGAGTGATAAAAGATGGCAGTGTTGGCATAGAGGCGATGTGAGATGATGGCTAAGGTTGAAGAAAATGGCGCTGGCAGAGTTGGATTGAAAATAGATGCAACTTGTCCACTGGCTTGTCACCAGTAGCGATTTGCTATCAGAGAGATGATAGTAGAGATATAGAGCAATCAATGAGACACAATGCTGAGACTGGTGGAGATTTACTGCCTTGAATTATAGTGAGAACTACAAGTATATTTAAAGGAAATGGTAGCTAGGATATGTGTCTTGTGAATGCTGATGAAAGATGGGGATTGTGGAGCAGTTCTGGGGTCTTTGACTACATGTGGAGAATATTCTACTAAAACACATATATTTACTTGAAAACTTTGTGAAACTGAACTATGGTTGTTCAGAACCACAAATCATAGGGTCAACAATTTTTATTCAATAAAAAAGAACAAGGAAGAAATGGCAGGAAAACTTCTGAAACTGTTTCTAAACATTTGGGCACTTGTCTTAAATGAAATGGAAGCATCCAGGCTTTGGTCATGGATCAGCGTCGATAGGGGTGAATAGAACATGTTTTACAATTGCCATATTCGTCTTTGGCAATGTTTCAGAGCCATGCGGTTGCTGATCAGTGGCTATTTGAGCCCATTTGTGTCTGAAGACATGTACACATATGTTTGTGATTGGTCCCATTTGGGGCTATTTGTCTGGTTGAATCTAAAAATAAACAAAACAATTCTAAGGCTGCTAGCCTTGAATTAGAGTTGCAAATCCAAAATCATTATTTTTGTTTTTCTATTTTATCTGAGGCAATCCTGCTGATGCTTCTTAGTACAAGTCCCTTTTCCGATCACCCTTCACTTCCATTCCAAGTTTCCATCCAAAAATCCATTTTAATATTTAACAATAAAAGTTACAAGTCAATCCTCCCTCTCCCTTTCACCCTCTTTCTCCTTCTCCTTCCCTTTCCCCTTTCCACCCGTCAAATGGGACTTGGCTTCAGCTTATGTGCTGCACCAGCTCAGAGTCCTGTCCCGTATTTCAGATGAGGCCTGAGGTCACCCGAAGTTTGGGCGTGACCTTAGCGAGGGGAACAAAGGAGCGTAAGGATTAAAGGTAGAATATATTTGGGTATCTTAGTTGATATCAGAACTGACTGTCATATACATGGATAAGCAGCTTATATACAAGAGGGTTCGGGGATCAGTGACCGAATGACCAAGGTCAGGGTTGTAAGCTACGAAGGGGGAAGATCAAACATGAGGTAAGAATAGGTAAAACATGGTGGTTGGGGATTCAGGCCCGGAGGTCCAAGGGCTCGGGGATCGGCCGAGAACAGGCTCTGACACCAGCGCCCTCCTTGGATCCAAATGCCCAGGATCCGGCCTTGATGAAGGACCTGCCTGGAGGGAGATGAATACCCCTCCAGCCCCAGGAACTACCCCCTCCATATGTGGCTGCTTACTTGGCACCAAGTCATCACTATCCACAACCTCATCATTGGGCCTCTTCTTACTCTTAACCTTTCACCTGGAAAACTCACACCCACTCTTTTTCTCCTGGCAGTAAAGGCATGCCTTTCTAATGCCCCAGACCTGTCAGAGCCCATTACTGACCAATGCCTGAGACCTCAGACCTCTGGCCCGAATCCCCAACCACCATATTTCACCTATTCTTACTTCGTTGTTTGATCTTCTCCCTTCATAGCTTACGACCCTGACCTCAGTCATTCAGTCACCAATCCCCAAACCCTTTCGTATATAAGCTACTTATCCATGTACATGACAGTCAGTTCTGATATCGACTAAGATACCCAAATATATTCTATCTCTAATCTTTACACTCCTTTGTCCCTCTCACTAAGGTCACACCTGAACTTTGGGTGACCTCGGGCCTCGTCCAAAATATGGGACAGGACTCTGAGCTGGCACAGCACATAAGCTGAAGCCAAGTCCCATTCAACCCATTCGCCGAGCCTCGGCCCTCCTCGGCCCTCTGACCCCGAACCTTGGTCGACTCTATCTTGAGTCCCAAACTTAACTCTGCCTCCGCCCCAACCCAGTTCTTAACAAGACCACACAATCAATTTTGCAGTTCCAGCACTCCTGGAAAGGGAACATGATGGTGGGTGCTGACTACTCATGGCCTTTGATCAGTACCTGTATCTGGAACACAGACCCGAAACTCACCAGTAGTGGCAGAACCGTCTCCGGCTCCCTGCTCCCACCCGGAACTAGGAGAGGGCCTCTGTAAGGGCAACCTACTCAGATGAAGATCCCAGCGTCTGCTGGGAGGTCAGACAGCGGGATACTACCCAGCCCTGCCTTCCTACCCAGGGCCTGACCCAGGGACTCTAACTCCAAGCCTACCCACAGAGCTAAATCAGAACTGGCAGGGAGGTCCAGAAGTAAATATATAGGTAATGTAGCTAAATATATGTGAGCTGCTTACCTGGCAGGGAGGTCCAGAAGAGAAAGAACTAAGGACCCCCTTACCTAAACAGCAACAGTATAGCTACTGTGACTGTGACATAATAAATCTGTCACAGTCATCAAAGGAAAAGGATAAAAGAATAGTTAAAAAGGTAGTAGGAGTAGATGGAAGAAAGGAAATAAGGGAAATAGATGGAAGAAAATCAGGAGATAAGGGGGATGCACTAGTTGTCCCCTGACAGCCTCCCCGATGTAACTGGAGGCCCTGCAGCAGTTCTTGCTGATAAATAGCCATATCACCCTTCAATTTTTGGAGCCGCTTGGCATAGCACACCTGATCCTACCTCCACTTCTCCACCAATCTCCATTACACATCTTCCTTTCTTTTGGTGTCCACCTCTCACTCCTGGGCTTACTTTTCTGCCTTTTCCTTCTCCTCCCACTCCTGGGCCTCCCAATCCAGTCTCTTCTTTTCCGCCAATTCCCACATTTCTATGATGCAGAGATGATGGTGGTGAAGGAAATGGGTCCCAGGAAAATAAATTTGTGCGCAGTAGAAGAAAAAGCTGGAGGTAGCTAGTGAATTAACTCCTCAGTGTTGTCAAACACTCTATATAAGAGAATGCTACCTAGTGAATTAACTACAGAGTTTTCAGTTACTAGCGGTACATATATTTTACATTTGGCTCACCTCCTCAGTGTGTGTCAAACACTGAGGAGAGGGAGTATGTGGGTGTGTCTCACCTGCATATATACTCCTCGTGGCCTTTTGGCACCCAGAGCGTTGGGGGGCCAAACTACCAGCTCCGACCCAAATTCTGGGACGCTCATGTAGACTCAATGCAGAAGCAAATCGTAAAGGGGCCCCATCGAGTATAGCACAAGAAATAGAAGTACAGACCTGAGAAAATCACTAGAAATATTGAAAAATTCTGAAAAATATGCTAGATGATTTTAGCTCCTTTTTATCGAAAAAGATAGAGGAAATGTGATTTAAATATATTTGGCTTGCCGTGAGGGTGTGCTATATATGTGCATCCAACAGGTGGTTAAAGGGCAACCTGTAAAAAACTTGAATTTTATTTTGGCCTAACGTTTATATGGCAGCAGCTATTTTCCCACAGTCCTCGTGGGCTCAGCCCTTAAGGGGGAGGTACTGTAACAGTCACATATCTGGCAGATCTCCAGATCTCCAGATCTCTTAGGTCAATCTCTGGATCACTTTGATCTCTGAATCTCCAGATTCATCCAGAAAACCTTGTTACTCTTCTATCCTCACTTCCCCTTGTTATCCCATTTTTGACCCCCTCACTTCTATGTTTTAGAAATCTTTTTTTGATAGTTATGAAACATGTTTCACTTACATTAGTCATCCCCAGGCCTGATCCCCAAGACCCTTAGTATATAAACCTGAAACCATCTTGTATATTCCTCAGTTCTGATATCGACCTAATATACCTCTTTCTCTACTCTCTCTCTCTCTCTCTCTGCTATGACCCACAATGAGCTATGGCTCATCTGGACCTTCCAGATACTCAGATCTCCAAAATACAGGGACAGAATGCTGAGTTGGTGCAACACATAAGTTGAAGCCAAGTCCCTCTGACCTGGCCAGACATCTACTGGAAACTTCTGGAACCCTGCTCTACACTAAGTGACACATCCTGGAAACATCATCGTCATTCCTGGATTGTCATTTAACATCAGTAACAACATGCCATTTAACAGATCTTGAGGTTGTAGGGTTGGTAAGGTGGTAAGGTGTCTGCTTTAGACTTGCAGAACATGTCTCCAAAGTTGTGGTAGTCTTTGGGCATGCCTTCCATGTCCACTGGGGTTGGAGAGAGGTTGGCCAAATGCACAGAGGGTTCAGGTGCAGCCAGGTTGAGGTGAAAGGTCTCAGAGCCTTCTAATTTATAGGTATGAGTGAACACAGCTACATTTATTAGGGCAATCTGAGGGGCATGGTGAAAGCATTGCACATGTTGGGGTTTGAATTAGCACAAGTGAATTATGAGTGAAGTGCTGGCCAGGGAAAAAATATTTTTAAAGGCTAGAAAAATACCAGTAAAATTTAAAAAAATAGTCCATTTATAGGGAGACCTTTGAATGATAGTACAAAGTCTTCTTGTCATAGTCACGTATTCAGCTGAGCTCCAGATTTCTTAGGCTGATCTCCTGGTCTCTGGATATCTCTGGCTGATCTCTAGACCCCTCAGCCCTCTGGATCACTGGACTCTTCCAGGAACCTTTATTTGTTGTTACTATTGGATAGAAGTGTAGATAGGAGAAATATCGAAATTTGAAGCTGCAGACAGAGATATCACCTCAGTGATAGAACACACTATAATATTGAGTAACTACCTGCAGACAGAGATATCTACTAACTAGTTAGTTACTCCTCTACAAACTAAATAAGAGTTAGACTCACCACCTCAGTGATAGAACACACTGAGGGGCTCGTCTATGGCTGCCTGTGCAGCTGTATAGTTTCCGGTCATCCCTGACTGGGAACTATTAATACATAACTAAATAACTAGGGAGCTTTAGCTAATGAAACTTCGTCCGCATACTTATAAGAAAAGTATCTAAAGGTTAATCATGAATTAGAATTGATTGAATGAGATTGACCTGAGGAATCCAGCATATATTCCCTATCCCTCATACCCGGCACTTAAGCGCCCATCCGGATATCTTGGGAGCAGGGTATATGCATGTATAAGTGATTCCACAACATTATTATCATTCTATCTTCGTTTCCCCCTCTTATACCATTTTGGCCCCCCCCCCCCGCTCCGATGTTATAAAAATCTTCTTGACAATTATGACACATATATTAGTTATATTAGTTATTTCCAGACCCAATTCCCCACAACCCTTTGTATAAAAACCCAAAACCCTCTTGTATATTCTGCAGTTCTGATATTCTGATATTGACTTAATACACCTCATTCTCTAATCTCTCTCTCTCTCTCTCTTTCTCTCTCTCTCTTTATATATATATATATATACACTATGACCTACAACAAGCTAAGGCTCCTCCAGACTATCTGGTCATTTGGTTCTCCGAAATACAGGGACAGAATGCTGAGTCGGTGCAACACACAAGTTGAAGCCAAGTGTTAAGAACTGAATCAGAGCGGAGGCAGAGTTAAGGTTGGGACTCAAGATAGAGTCGACCGAGGTTCGGGGTCAGGTTGCCGAGAGGGGCCGAGGCTCAGCGAACTGGTCAGATGGGACTTGGCTTCAGCTTATGTGCTGTGCCAGCTCAGAGTCCTGTCCCGTATTTCGGACGAGGCCCGAGGTCACCCAAAGTTTGGGCGTGACCTCAGTGAAGGGAGCAAAGGAGCGTAGAGATTAAACAAGATGTATTAGGGTATCTTAGTCGATATCAGAACTGGTTATCATGTACATGAATGAGCGATTTATATACGAGAGGGCTCGGGGATCGGTGACCAAATGACCGAGGTCAGGGTCGTAAGCTATGAGGGGAAGAGATCAAACATGAAGTATAAATAGGTGAAACGTGATGGTTGGGGGCTCGGGCCTGGGGACCCGAGGTCTCGGGAATCGGTCGGGGATGGGCTCTGACACCAAGTCCCTCTGACCCACCCGGACTGTCACAGTTCGCTCCAAGACCAACCTCCTTTGGGACTGAATCCCCAACCACCATGTTTCACCTATTCTTACTTCATGTTTGATCTTCCCCTTCATCACTTATGACCCTGACTTCGGTCACTTGGTCCCCAATTCCCGATCCCCCTCGTATATAAACTATTCACTCATGTACATGAAAGTCAGTTCTGATATCAACTAAGATACTGTCAGAGCCGATTCCTGACCGATTCCTGAGACCTCGGGCTTCCGGGCCCGAATCCCCGACCATCATGTTTTACCTATTCATACCCCACGTTTGATCTTTTCCCTTCATAGCTTACAACCCTGACCTCGGTCACTCGGTCACCGATCCCCGAAACTTCTCGTATATAAGCCACTTATCCATGTACATGACAGTCAGTTCTGATATTGACTAAGATACCCAAATATATTTTACCTCTAATCTTTATGCTCCTTCCTCCCTCCTGCTAAGGTCATGCCCGAACTTTGGGTGGCCTCAGGCCTTGTCTGAAATACTGGACAGGACTCTGAGCTGGCGCAGCACATAAGCTGAAGCCAAGTCCCATTTGACCTGTTCGCCAAGCCTCGGCCCTCCTCGGCAACCCGACCCCAAACCTCGGTCGACTCTGTCTTGAGTCCCAAACTTAACTCTGCCTCTGCTCTGACTCAGTTCTTAACAAATACCCAAATATACTTCTACCTTTAATCCCTACACTCTTTCTCTCCCTTTGCTAAAGGTCACGCCCAAGCCTCGGGTGACCTCGGGCCTCGTCCGAAATATGGGACAGGACTCTGAGCTGGCGCAGCACATAAGCTGAAGCCAAGCCTCGGCCCTCCTCGGCAACCCGACCCCAAACCTCAGTTGACTCTATCTTGAGTCCCAACCCTACCTCTGCCTCCATTCTGACCTAGTTCTTAACATGGACACCTACTAGAACCTCCAGATCCCTGTTATACGCTAAGTGACACATCCTGGAATTATCATCATCACACCAGATTGTCATTTAATATCAGTAACAACCCGTCATTTAACACTTCTTTACTCTATTTTTGTAATTTTAAATATTTTACCAAACAGAATAAGCAGTATTCTTAAACAAACATTTGGAAAGAATTCATAATATAACCTTTTCTGGGTAATCCCCAACACAGATGCTAGGATCAGTATCTGAGTAGGTTGCCCTTACACTGTCCCATATACATCCAAACTGGATGAAATTCTGCAGCCCCATGGAGATTTCATAGAGAAGCTAATAGTTTCACCTGCAAAGGTTGACTCTCATGACTGCCTAGCTCTTGCATATGTTCAGGTTGGAAAGCCTTTAACAGAGAACAAAGTTGAAGGAATACAACTCAAAAATAGACTAGTCATGTTTCATGCTAAATCTCACTCTTACTGAATAGGCCATGATTCATCATTGGTTTGACAGGAACATGCCTAAACAAAAGTGCCCAAAGGAAAAATGGCTACAATGTGTTCCAGCTACTCATGCCATCACACTCATGATTCTGCATCAGAACGATGATACCTTTGTTTCAGACAAAGACTTTGTTGCAAATATGACAGAGGCTCAGTCATATTTATTCCTGATATCAAAGGCATGGGATTTTCAGTGTTCCCATGATATACCCAGAGTGCTTTCAGATATTGATAATGAGTATAATTCTGTTTCACTCTCAAGGCCAAACTTTAAGCATAAATGGGAGGATGAAAACGGAGATTATTAGATGAGTTCGAGAAAAGGAAGAGGATTTATATCAGGCATAATATCACTTTCCATCATCATTTAACAGTTAAAGAAAATGAAATGGTCAGCAGATAGTGGCTAGATATGATATCTGTCAAGACCATAGGCCATTTGTTCAGGCTGAGCCACTTACTCCGGTGGGTGGCCATCTATGACCGGCATTTTCTATTCCATCATACCACTTTCTATTTTTACCTTCCATACTATATAACTAAGTAGCTAGAATATTCTAGGACTTCAGTGCTTTGTGATGAAGACTGAAGTGAGTAGAATTTTCCTTGTTACAACAAGTACTTACTTATCTTCTGTGATACAGTTCTTGTTCTTAGGTAGCTGCTTGTCACGATCACAATATGGCAACCTCATCTACATCATTGTCCTTCCGAACCAATCCTTCCGAATGG
>QMFG01017272.1:0-11449 GCA_003314545.1 Ramaria sp. MG151
AGCATCGTGGAGGGGTGTGATGACGGTGGAAGTTGATTAGTTGTATTAAGGAGTTAAAAGAAAAAAAAGAAAAAGAAAGGAAAAAAGAGACCTTTGGACAAGATCAATGACTTGGACTCGTGGATGCTTGAGATTGTTTTTTTGGGATGGAAACGCCTCGGGTAAGAAGGAGGTAGGGAGATGATTGTATAGAAGCAGCGGCACGTGTACAGCATCCCTCGTTTGTCGTGTTATCTCTAGAAGAAAAGTTGGAGTGCATGCACGATTTGTGCGGCTTTCCATTGAACACATGAAAGCATCAATAATGTCTTGTCACTCGATCTCATTCTCGGAGCAGACACCAAAGTTATGTTGCGAAATTTGCAACTAAGCGCAGCAAGACAACGCTGCCCACTTTGACTCTTTTCAAATAAAACTAAGGTAGACAAAGTCACAAATACAACTGTTTAATAGCGCTGTGATATCTATTCCAGATGAAGACTTGGGGTCTGTCGAAATGGGTCGGTGAGAGATTTCGTGACGACCCGGCACAGGCTTACGCCATCGGCGGCATTTGGATCGACTTCCATATCTTGTTCCTAATCATACCATCCGCCGATTGCACAAAGGAGTATACACGTATTTGAAGATGGACCAAGAACTGTTCTCACCTCACCTCACCCCTCGTGCTTGTCCCCCGCAGGGACAGACAATACGTCCGCCCCATTGATGGAGGCGCCCAGGCGCCTCATAAATCTTATAACAGGGCACTCAATGTTTGAAGATTATCGGAGCAGGACAGTACGTGTTGGCGTGCCTCATCCATTGAGAGACAGTAACCATTGTTTATGTCTTGATCGGAATACACGCAACCATTCTTCCGCTCCTGTACCGCTAACTCACGAAGAACGTGCACAGGTTGGTGACGTCTTGTTGCTTCAATGGCAGCAATCGATTGGCCAAAGATAAGTCTCCACATGCAATTCGTGATGTTGATCAAAGTGGACATGTCCTGATATGAGCACAGACAAGTAGTCTGACACCCTCACTTGCCACTATGACCATCATCTGGCAGTGAGTGACATGATGGATGTGGGGCATTTTAGCCATCAGCACGAAGAGCATGATGAAAAGAACCATGAGAGCTTATGACCATGAAGAGTGGCCCACTAGATCAGGATTGGACGTAGCATCACTGAGTAATGACTGCCGTGTCCTACGGCTTGCCAATCAATCTCTCAGAGGCAGACGTCAACCACTGGTCTTGGAGTGGCACCAGCTCTCGATGGAGGGCATAGCTGTAATGGGTTGAGGTGTGGCCTTTGAGGCACAGGCCAATAAACCTCTTGAAGGTGAAGGTTGAACAGCCCAAGGCTGTGGAGACTGGGGAGAATGACTGGCAGAAGTTCTTGTGGTGTAGGGTGCCACTGCTAGTGTAGGTCCAGTAGCCTGAGGCTGCAAAGGCTCTGGAGTGTAAAACCTTGATCATCAGTGTAGATTGGACTTGGGACATTCTGCATATAATAGATCAGTATTGGACCATGTTGGATGACAGATAGAGTCAAGGACAAGACCTTGTGTAGGGATGGAGGCTAGAGAATTGGTGAGGATGGGAGATGTAAGTTGGGAGAAAGACAGTGTGCTGTTTTCTTTGGGGCAGAAGCAAGCCAAGAAGCATGACTATGAAGAAGGGTTGGAAAGAATAGACTCTTTCCAACCCTTCTTCATAGTCATGCTTCTTGGCTTGCTTCTGCCCCAAAGAAAACAGCACACTGTCTTTCTCCCAACTTACATCTCCCATCCTCACCAATTCTCTAGCCTCCATCCCTACACAAGGTCTTGTTCTTAAGCCTATCTGTCATACTTAAGCATCTGTGCATACTTCAGTGTGGAAAGTGCCTCCATGTAGGAAATTGTGGAGTATGCTCCTCAGACCAAGGCACAGTCAATAGGGTAGCATTGTTCAACAGTCAAATTTCTATATTTGCTTGGGGACACTAAATCAAGTGCTGAGATGAATTCAGTTCGAGGATGTGGACAGTGATGAAGCTTGTTTTTGTATTAAAGTGTAGAAGCAAAGCACAGAAATACAGTGTGCTTGGAACAGTGATTGATGGCTGTGACGTTGTGCTGTAACCTGTCAAACAATGATGAGCTTTATTTATAAAGGGCTTCCGGTAGCAGAGCAGTATGTGGAGCTTGAGATACTCGAGGACAACTCGGTTCCTGATCTTGAGATCCCAATTTTCGCTGGATTCCTCACACAAGTAAGGTAGAAGTCACTAGGAACGGGCACCCCTTACATAAGCGTGAAGCTCATTTTCTTCAAAATCGCTACTAGATATTAGGAGAGGAATAAAACACNNNNTCTTGAGATCCCAATTTTCGCTGGATTCCTCACACAAGTATGTTAGTAAAACATCTTTTTTTATTTATTGCCGTTGGAAATTGGGTCTGACGTTAGTATTTATTTCTTTTTGCAGCTGTCCCAGAGCCTGGAAAGAATTTTGTGCCATTGATGATGGTTTCGAATCATCCCTTTCCTCGCAAAATGATTGTAAGCATGTGTTTTTTTGAAGAAAAAACCACCCTTTGATTCTCTGACCCCCCCCCTCCCTTTTTTTTTTTTTTGGCATCTAGCATGCTGTGAGCAAGGATCCCCTGCAGATCTCGGATACAATGATGAGCTGTATTTATAAAGTTTATATGGAACGGTGGTGTTTTTGGCTGCTCTAGCTAGTTTATGGAGAAACGATACCCGATGCTTGTCTCCCACTAATATTCAATGCCACGATTTGATCATCACTGCCAATCAGTTGGTGTGCTTACATTATTATTGATGTAGTACCGATAAGCTTACAACGTGGGGCCGACTTGCAAAAGTGAAG
Organism: Ramaria sp. MG151; assembly: GCA_003314545.1. NCBI lineage: Eukaryota > Fungi > Basidiomycota > Agaricomycetes > Gomphales > Gomphaceae > Ramaria > Ramaria sp. MG151. The sequence goes on from QMFG01017272.1 coordinate 2,868, forward strand.
CATAGAAGCATACCAAAAGGTAATTGGTGCCAAGATATCATACTGTTCAAGGATTTTCACGGAAAGCAAATTGCACCAAGCCTAGGGAAATTTACGAGGAGTTGTCCCGTCATCTGTTGTTATGATGGGAGCTTCAATGAAGTACGCACAGCAACTTGCACAAGGAACTTGACAGAATGAATGTCGGCGTGAGTGGACACCTGAATGTTGCACATCAGGGATAGATGGCCACCAGCGCCGCTAATATCGCCAGATTGAGACAGCCGGGTGAATGTGGGAAAATCAGGGTAGAAATGATGGATGGACTTCCAAGTAGAAATCTGGAGAACATCATGAGCGCAGAGACAGTGGGAGGGCAAGAGGGTTACGCAATTCCGCTAGACGGGGGGAACCGCGCGAAAAGAGTGGTATTCTTGCCACGTCGTCTGAAAACACAAAAAAATTACTGTTTGTCTAACTACCTCCGGCGCTTAACTGACGTCGGACACCTCGTTGAAATATTTCAACACCACTTTGTCAATGAAGTTGTGGTACCAGCACTTGGTTGTATACGAAATCTCAAATTCCTCGAGTCAAGTTCGATGTCCTTGTTGTTGTTGTTGTTGTTGCTGAGACTCTCGAGCAGTATGCGAGTATATCAATGCTGAGGGTGTCTCAAGATCGTGGAATGAAGCTTTCCAAGGAATAAATACGCGAAAGATGGGTAATATATCTTATATCTGGGGGGGGATGCATCCCTGGAACCTGGAAGGAATGACTGGATTTCTCAGGCTAATATCGGATATAAGGACCCATAGAATTGATGCACCTTCTCGCACCCTCTGTCTCTCTCCCTCCACACAGCTCACTGGCCTAGCACCACTCAAATATGTCAGGCACCCTTGGGATCACAAGCGTTGCAGACAAAACATTCAATTATATCGTTGCAGGCGGGGGTGTAAGTCGCTCTTTGTCCACTGCATCACCAACAAAACACCAATGCCAGCGGGTTGTACTTACGCTTGGAAAGTCTGGACCGATATTAACAAAGCAAGTCCTTAAAGAGGTTATAGGAATCCTCCCCAATTTTTAAAACAGTACTCTTGCTTTGTGAAATATGAGCAGGTGAATTGAGTGAAGGAAAGGTACACACCAGATTCGTTTTGTCCCAAAAGCAAAACCTTTACGCACTTATGCTTCTTGGCAGCTTATGTTTCGAGACGTAGCTCACGATCAATATCCTCGCTGATTTTCGACGCAAGCCTTTCCTAATACATACGCGCCTCTGCCCTTCTCCTGCGTTTCTTCTGCAGTAGGTTAGCCAAGCACATAATATGAAAGAGCACTAGAGCACCTTCTGGAAGGACGATAGCGAGACTGAAGGGGGTCAACCGCATCACGATCGGAGTTACGGTGCAAAGCGTATTGAAAGGAGGGCCTGCGGGGCATGGTGAGGAGGGTGGAATGAGAGTTGCAGAAAGTGTCGATCTTCAGTTCTTATGTAATAAAGACTGTTCAGGTCTCCAACACTTAGGAATGCTTTTTAAACACTGGATGATTTGATGTGGATTTGGAATCTGACAAGGAAAGAAAACATTTGTAAATAAGTCATTGTAGTGCAATGCACAAGGCCGGTCATGAACAAGGTTAGGAAATTCAGTAGGAGGAAGTCGTAACAGCTGAAGCAGGGATTTGCCATAATGATAATCAAATATAATGCTTATGAGATTACATCGTGCCTCATCAACTGGACACTGCAAATGTACTGTACATATAAAAGAGTATAAATCTGAAGTGGACATTTTTTGCAAAATGCCGACAATGCTCATGAAAAGATTTGACTATCTGAGATGCTAATTGTTGCTTATTTGCACAGCGTGCATATGGGAGTCACAGTTTTTTCATAGTAGCCTGTAACTCTGAATTCTTTGCCATGAGACTGAATTCAGTGTGCATTATTAAAAACCATCCACAAAGGATTAATGTCACATTGAGGTGAATGCACCTGCATCGACATTCAAACAAATAGACATAATATATAATATATCAATAACATATTCAGAACATGATCCATTTCCAGTATCCAAGAAATGAATCCCAAAAAAAGAAAAGTGGTTAACACGCAACCTGGATGCGAGAAACATTGTGACACACAGCAACCGATGACAAACGATACGATGATGAGAATTGGAGTGCCAGGCGCCGAGGATGAAAGCGTATGTACGTTAAGATGCGGCGTCGGCAATCGTGTATTAAAAACCACGATGGAGGACGAATTGCAGGTGAAGAGCGAAAGGCGAAGAACAAACGCGGAGCGGAAAACCTGAATAAGACGACTCACAACCACCGTGGGCGACGTCAAAGTCAAACAACGGATTAAACATTTTCAAAAACTCCGAAAAGGGTTTGCGGAGGAATTCGGGAATGCCCACAAACGAGTGCAAACGGGTTTTGCAACTCCCAACCCCCTCCTCTCCGGAGAGATTCGGGGAAAGACTACCTACTCACAGTCCATAGATAGTGACCCTGAAGTCAGAGAGATTAAAATTGACAATATCTAGGGTCCCGAACAAAAGATCTTACAGAATATTATGCTCGATGGTCGCAGCCCTGGGGAACACTTCCTGCAATAGGTCTGTGCGTTGTAATGTGTTAACGAAATCCTTTACATACACACGCGCGCCACAAAGGCGAAGCAGTCGTAAATTTTTATATCAACGTATCGTGGACGTTTGTGTTGACCAATATTTACTCAGCGCCTGTTTGTCGTTGACGTGGAAGTTCTTCAAGCTGCTGCAAAAGTCTTCGTTCTGCGAATACTTTTGTCTTCTGACAAAGGCGATCCCGAAATTCAAAGCCAGGACGATTGTCGTTGTGGAAAGACGGGTGGGTGATGTGGCCCATGACATACATTCAACTTTGGCTCGGGGTTCTTCAGGAATGCCGTTCCCATCCCTCTCTCTTCACGGGTCACGTCATCCACCCGTCTGTCTACCACTACGATCGCTCTGGCTCTGGATGGTGTGGTTCCCTTTCCAGTGTCGCCTTCATCGCTACCGGCTCCTTGGACAGAAACAGTCAAACTCTGGGATGTATTATCCGGACAACGTCTCTGGACATTTGTATGTTCTCATCTAAACAATGATGTCCCCCCTCCCCTCTCCCTTTCTCATCTATGTTTTTCATCATCATTACATGTGTTCCAGGTGGGGCCACGACCAATCGGATCCGCGCTCTCACATTCCATCCCTGTGGCAAAATTAAAATTTTCACTCTCGGCCGCGGACGATGATATGGTACGGATTTGGGATTTGAAGACGGGAGGTTGTGTGAAGAAGCTTGATGCTCATGAGCAGTTTGTGGCTTCCAGTGCTTGGGGGGAGGCAAACTAGTGGCGTCGACCGCAACGTGGACGGTGGCGGTGGCGGGGGTGTCCAAAGGTGACGGTGAGGGGAGGGTTGTTAATGTCAATTTGCAGCTAAGCGCAGCAAGACAACGCTGCCCACTTTGACCCTTTTCAAATAAAACTAAGGCACAAATACAATTGTTTAATAGCGTTGTGGTATCTATTCCAGATGAAGACTTGGGGTCTGTCGAAATGGGTCGGTGAGAGATTTCGTGACGATACGGCACAGGGTTACGCCATCGGCGACATTTGGACCAACTTCCATATCTTGCATCTTCCTAATCATACCATCTGCCGATTGCACAAAGGAGTATACACATATTTGAAGATGGGTTCCAAGAACTGTTCTCACCTCACACCTCATGCTTGTCTCCCGCAGGGACAGACAATATGTCCGCCCCATTGATGGAGGCGCCCAGTTAGCATGCCTCATCCATTGATGGAGGCGGCCAGTTGGCATGCCTCATCCATTGAGGGACGGTAACCATTTTCTAGAGATAACACGACAAGCGAGGGATGCTGTACACGTGCTGCTGCTTCTATACAATCATCTCCCTACCTCCTTACCCGAGGCTTTTCCATCCCAAAAAAACAATCTCAAGTCTCCACGAGTCCACGTCATTGATCTTGTCCAAAGGTCTGGTTTTTTTTTTTTTTCTCGTTTAACTCCTTAATACAACTAACCAACTTCCACCGGGGATTATTATAACCTCTCTAAGGACTTGCTTTGTTAATATCGGTCCAGACTTTCCAAGCGTAAGTACGACCGGCTGGCGTTCGACCGTGAGCGAGCCGCATGCGCGTTCGGTATGCCAACTCAATGTTTGTTCGCTCTCGTTTGGCATCATCCTTGCTGTCCTCAACCACGTCTTTGATGCCCCAAGACTTCGGCGAACAACTTCGCTTACTCCACCGACATCCCCAACCGACTTTGAATCTGAACCTCAATCAGACTCAACCGCCCGCCAACGTTTGCAGAACTGATCAAAAGCTTAACTTTGGGACATCGTTATCTGATCATGCGTCTGGCTTCCCCTTCGCCAGATAGAGTGTGCACTCACCAGTCGCGTTAGCCCCCCCCCTACTGCTCCACATATACACACCACGTACTCTTACGTCACGATCTCCAGCAAGAACTCTACGTGAATGGGTATGCCTGGCAGCGTGGTCGCCGGCAAGATCCTAACCATAGCATGTTCGGAGATGAGGATGAGGGACTGTCCCGTGTGCATTGCGCATGTCAGGAAGATATAGTTACGCTATGGAATGACCAAATTATGGGCAAGCTCTTGAAGACGCAGCATGTCGGCATGGACGTGAGCATCATTGTAAGCGTGCTGTTCCAATCCACATTATGTTTTATGTTGACCGGAAACGCTTGTTGAAGCGCCTGATGTCAACCGGCTTGGTGGGTAATTACATGCCCAGGGACTTTCGTGGCCTCCAATCTTATATGTGACCTTGCTCTTCACAGGAAGCCTCGTTCGCACTGTGGAAGATCATCTGCTCATCTAAGCTACTCGTGAAAGTGTGATCTTGTCCTCTTACTCAACAAACGTGACATACTCCAGCGTAAACTTGAGTCGGGAATCCGATTCGGGCGCTACGTCAAAAGCTACGGGAAAAACAAGTCGGACGCCATTTCCAAGTGTGAGTCTAGCTTCTATTAATGAGTTGCTGTGACGGGGGGATGGTGCACATTGATATGATCTAAGGTCGAAATTTAAGGCGGTGCAACGTGAACTTTTACCAGTACCTCGCCTTGTTTTATGCATATATCACATGCGCAACGGTTGCGTAATAAGTCATTCAAGGACAAGCCACGCCTCACACTTGCACGCGCTCGTTTTGTTTCTTCTGAGTTGTCACCCGACTCGCAGGACGCAGAATGATAGTTATACTTGCTGCTAGTAGGCCCGCACCGTTTCTATAATATCACCTCATTTTTATCCAGTACTTAAATGTCTCAATTGTATTAATGTTCCATATGCGTCGATGAGGTCCAGTTTATGTATGCTGAACGAGTCATTGCGTTCGGAAGTGGTTGATGTAGTTGTGGAACGTAGTATTAGCACGATGTTTGATACTCGCAAACTTATAAAGCTAGATATTTTTCACTGGACATTTCAAGAATGAGATAGTATTTAAAGGGTATGAGCCTTGAGAATATCGAGCTGCCTCTGCAGCTCTCTGTTCAGCGCCTCTACATCCCTCCTGGCTTTAGCTTCTTCCCGAGCGCGATCCTCTGCTTTCTTGGCCACGTTCTCTGCATCTTTCCTGGCTGTAGATTCTTCCTGAGCGCGATCCTCTGCCTCTTGCTTGGCAGTGGCTAATTCGACATTAATTCCATGTTCATGATCTTTCTTCCGCTAATTCAATACACTGTCAAAAAAATATTCCTTCAGACAACTGAAAGCACTCACCTGATCAAGTTCATCTTTGGTAACTGCCCACGCAGCCTGATGCCTTGAGAAAAGGTCTTCCGCGGTCCCGGCTTCGGCTTTCACGTAGCAAAAACCTTGACTGGGCCAAACATTGCCGGCTCCTGAGCATTTGGCGCCTGTTATTTTGCGCTCTTGCAGCGCAATTTGATAACTTGGTAGATTGTATCGGCATACCAATAACATTGGTAATACAAGAGGTGGTATGACCGGTTGTAGTCGTGGACTGTATTAGCCAGGACAAGTAATTCATGGAGGGAAAACTCCCCATGTGGAATGAGAAGTTTCCTGCACAATGTGGCTCCTTTCCGATCTTCCGCCTGTAGGAAGTCGACGATGGTGATACCGAGTAGATGGACTCTTTGACCAGAGCCGTCGTAGATGACAATGGGTTGAGCACAACGGGTGGATAACCCTCTCCCGATGCAGGCTCAGAACAGGGAATGCATTTGAGTTGTGGGTCGGAATCTTCAGGAATACCCTCTCGATCCATCTCATCACGCGTCACATCACCGATCCGTCTCTCCACCACAACCATTATTCTAACTCTTTCCAGATTGTTTTTTCTTCGACCCTGACGACGAGGTATTCATGGAATGGGACTCGGGGCAACTTGTAAAATTCCACCTCGACAACAAACAACTCCTGGGCGCTTATCAGAGCGCTGCCTACCGCGTTTTGGAGAATGGTAGCGTAGAGACCCTTGAAGGTAGGAAGGGGTTGTTCAGACATGACAAAGGAATATACTTTGTAGAGTAGGTGGTGAATCTGGGAAATCATTGCAAGGGCGGTGTGTTATAAACGCAGCGAGGAAAGTTGTCCGTTGTCTGACTCGCTCCTATCAAACGTCCACTATGGACAACAGGGGCGTTTTTTTATCTAGGCTTTGGGATCCGTTGGTTGAATATCACAAACGATGCACCAGAATAACGATGGCTGGACAAGCTATTTCTATATATTGCCTAGTTTATTGAAGATCTTTCGTTATCGAAGTTGTAGGATTTCCCTAAAGTGATTTTTATTAAACCGAGATGAATAGACTGCAATGAAAACGTTTGCTAATGCCGATCCAGAAGGACTGCGATCCTCGATAAATAACATTTATCGCACGTCGCTTGTTTTACACCTTGGTTGTACGTGTACAGCTTGTAATATATGTTGTGATGACCATAAATCCACATCGCCCCATCTTGTTATTACGTCCTAGTCTCTCCCTAAAAAACAACTGTCGCTCTTCAAGCCTCCGCTCACCGCTCTAGCCCCCGCCCTCCTCAGTCGACTTCATGGAGACACCCCTCGGCTCGTTGTCTACTGAGACCGACTTGGACGTGAACTACGTCGTGATTCCACTCACCCACCCTGCTTCGTCTGTTACTGCCGTGGTTGCAGCCTGGGAAGTGGACTTGAGAGTCCTCCATCACCTTCGTTAGTACTCTCTCCGTATACGACATGGACGCTTCTGCGCTGTCTCCGATCTCTTTGTCTTCCTTCCGGCTGGTGTTTTGCGGCCATGTCTGCAACGTGTCGGTTATAGCGACTCAATCGATTCATTCCCTGGCTATCAGTCCATCTTCTAGGTAAAAAAACAAAACAAAAAACCAAGACTCGAAATCCTTCAGAAGGCAGGTTGCTGCAATGTTGTACAGATCCTCTACATTCCCCTTGACACTTTATCAAGAGGAATATATTATTTGGAGCAAGCGTTCTCACCCAAGATCTGGTCCAAGAGTTTCTGTTTTGCATGCGCTGAAGCAAAAATATAGGGATTCTTCGTATGTTCAGGTGCATTGATTTATTTGCATTATCAATATCTCATAATATTGTTATATACAGGGACCCTTTCATGATCTAGGGCAATGAACTCGGTTGCCAAAATGCACCCCAGTCGCGCCAATTGTTTTATGATTAACCCAGGACTATTATTGATCCTGCTCTACCTACTTCCCTCGCAGAGAATCGGCCTCCAAATGCCAAACACCACCTCCTCGCCTGTTCCACCGAGGCAGAGACGCAAATCACCAGCTTGTTCATGTGCAAAATATGATTACAACCATTGTCGTCGTCAATCTACGCACCATAGGGTAGGTCGTCGGTCGAGTGCAACGTGAGTATACGATGTCGATCATTAAATACAGCGGAGTAATTAATTAATTTTTGCCTGGACAGTCTTTGTCGATCCAGAGGAAGACAATAAGTACCAACGCATGTGGGAGATAGATTTGATACCCAGTTCCATAAATTGTTATCATATTTATGACATCGACTGCTCTATACCCAGACAGATATATGATCGGGTCTCTGCACCAAAAAATTTTTTGACTCTTGTTCAAATCCAAATAGTGATCTAATCTAGTTTGATATTCAAAATTGGTTAGCACCAAGAGATAGCTTGTAGTTGACTTTGAAAAAAGTGTTGGTGCAAAAATTACTAAATATAAATGGCAAGGTTGGCAAACATAAGAGCGTAACCTCTCTCTGCCTCAGCCAGGCGTGTTGCACAAAAAAAAGCTGTGCTAGAGTCTTCGTATTGGCGAGCGCCGAATCTAACCGATTTGGCGAGTCCTCAGTCAATTTTCAATTTTCAATATTCAGGCTGTTTTGTCCAAATTGTGTCATAAGTTTCATAACATTCATGCAATCTGATAGCTACGGGGTCATATAGTAAAGCAACGATAGCTAAGACAAACAGTCGGTCAACAATCACTCTAGGAAAACATCATCATGGGCAGTTCGTACATGAAACCACCCTGGGGGGG
>QMFG01017276.1:0-12498 GCA_003314545.1 Ramaria sp. MG151
ACACATATATATCTTTGGATTTCCCCTCTACTAGGTACCTACGGGCGCTAGGAGGGTTGCCCTTACACAAATGGCTTTGCAGGCACATATCAGTCACAGTCAATTTGATTACATTTGTCAAAGGCTTGACTAACTATTAATAATGATATGTGTGTACTCACTTGAGAATTATTTATCCAAGGATTTTGTCAAGGGAGTTCATGACAAGATATCAGGTTTGGTGGAAAGCAAACTGATAGATAGACAATAATTGAACTAGGGAACATACATGTGAGAGTCCTGGTTATATACCAAATGGTTCAAAGGGGAGAGTAATGGGAAAGAGTCCATGAGGGGTAAGGTACATGTATACTAAATAAAAGCAAAGGAATCAAAGCATAAGGGGAGGAGGAAAATTGTGAATGTGTCAGAACCCACACCAAGCCCAATCTCTGAGCCTTCAGACCCTTGGGCCCAAAGCCCTAGTTATCCCAACCTTGTTTCACATTTATTTCTATCTCACATTTGATCTCTTTCTATAGCTTATGACCCTGACCTTGGTCATTTGTTCCCCAATCCCCAAACTTCTCTGTAAGCTACTAGTTCATGTACACTAAACCTCAGTTCTGATATTAACTTAGATACCCCAATACACTCTCTTGTCTAATCCCTATGCTCCCTCTGCTAAGGTCATGCCTGAACTTCAGGTGACCTCAGGCCTTGTCCCAAATACCAGGACAGGATGCTGAGCTGGCACAGCACATAAGCCAAAGCCAAGTCCTATCAGATTTGACTACTGAACCTTGGCCCCCCTTGGCACTTGACTCTGAACCTCAGTCAACTCATTATGAGTTCCAACCTCACTCCTATTTCCATTCTGATCAGTTATTAAAAATGAAACAAAAATTAGTGAACTAGAAATATATCATGAAACATGTTTCTGAACTAATTGGAGATTTGATTAGTAACAATATCCTTTAATCCTTTGGAAAGTGATCCTGCATGTTAAGTAAACATATCATAGAGTTTGATGGTATTACATGTCATTGTAGGCTTTGGTTAAGTAGAATTGGTTCAGCCATTAAGTTCTTTGGAAATGATGAGGATAGTAATACAGATAATCAGGGTGCCTTTTTCCAAGACAAGATTCTGAAATTCACTTGGTTATTACTCTATTGCTCAATATCAATGGAATGATCCATTAAGCTCATTGGTGATGGGATTTGGAGTCTTGATGTCAAGTGAGAGATGTGATTGAATTGGGTTCCAAACAAAGTTTCTGGACACATCCCTGAAGCAGATAGAAGCTCGCAATTATTTTAGGTGTTAGATCATGACAGATAATGGGATGGATGAGCTTTTCATCTAGATTTTTGAACATAAGAAAACCTTATTTGTTACAGCAAATCTCCTCAGGGTATTATCTTTCAGCAAATAATGACTCTAAACATACAGTAACTCACAAAACTGAGTCAATGTTTGGTGAGTAAAACATATATGAAAAAAGTGTTGGTGCATCAAAGAAAGAATCTGATCAGGCCTATGCAACCATTAAAAATTATGTAATTTCAATCAGGGGTGATGAAGATATGGGCAATTCAAATCAAGGGCCCATTGACTCAGTTTTGTAAGATGGTATCAGAACAATCAGAATCTGATGCTCCATCTATTATATAACATGCAACTCTTGATAGATAATTACTATGGTAACCTTATCTTTCATGAGAACTCAAATTAAAGTATTTAATCCCCTCCAACATGTCCAGAACTTCACTAAGTCTAATGCACCCCACTTCCTCTGCTCAAAAAGAAAACATCCTCTCCTTGGCCTCTCATGGTCATTCCACTCACACTATTGCCTCAGGACTTGGGCTCAGCCAGTCCACAGTATCCAGGACTCTCAGAACTCTCCATCCCAACCAGCCCTGCTCCTCTGGAGGTTGTCCCTCCAAGATTTCCTCTAGAGATCAACATGCTATTTTATCACAAATTGCTACTGCTGCCAATGCTACTCAGGTCACCAAACATCAATACAATTATCTCCCACCCATTCTCCTCAGAAACAGTCAAAGAGTTCTCAGGAAACATTCATTCGAGGCTGTGGTGAAGAAAAAGCCCTTCCTCAGTGCAAGGCATAGATAGACAGCTGAGGTTGGCCTTTGCTTTGAAGCATAGAGAGTGGACTGTAGAGGACTGGAAGAGGGTCATTTGGTCATATGAGACCAAAATCAACAGGTTTGGGTCAGATGGGAGGCAGTGGGTCTGGAAATAGAAGGGGGAGGGGTTGATTGAGAGAGAGGTGCAGAAGACAGTCAAGTTTGGAGGGGGAAACATTATGGTATGGGGGTGTATGGGATGGAATGGTGTTGGCCAGCTTGCAGAGATTGAGGGGAAGATGGATGTTGATCAGTTTGTGTCCATTTTAGAAGACCACCTACTGCCCAGCCTGGAGGAAAGTGGAATTCCTGAGGAATAGGTAATTTTTCAACAGGACAATGACCCAAAGCACAAGTCAAAGAAGGCAAAGAACTGGATGGAAAACAACAATATCACTCTCCTTGACTGGCATGCACAGTCTCCAGACCTGAATCCTATTGAGCAGCTCTGGGATCATGCAAAAAACAGGCTTAAGGAGTATCCAACACCACCCAAGGGAGTTTGGCAGATTTGGGAGAGAATAGAGGAGGTATGGAATAACATACCACCAGAGGTGTGTCAGAATTTGATAGAGAGTATGCCTAGAAGACCTGAGGCAGTAATTAAGGCTAAGGGGGCAAATACCAAGTACTAGAATTGCAACTTACTATTTCTCTGATACCCTCTCACAAAATTGAGTCAATGGGTTCTTGATTTGAATTGCTCATATCTTCATCACCCCTGATTGCAATTATATAATTTTTAATGGTTGCATAGCCCTGATCAGATTCTTTCTTTGATGTACCAATACTTTTTTCATATATATTTTACATTCAAAGCTATTCAATTAATAGTCCAAAAGCACCAAACATTGACTCATTTTTGTGAGTCACTGTATCTGCAAAAAGGCCCATGAATGGTTCAAAAACCATGGATTCACTCTTCTACAATGGCCTGCACAGTCTCCAGAATTTGATCTAATTGAACATCTCTGGGAAAACATCAAAAGGAGGTTGGAAGAGTATGAAACACTACCAAGTGGGATATTAGAGCTATGGGAGAAAGGGGAGGCTGAATGGGATAAGATATCTGCTAAAGTATGTCAGAGCTTGATTGAGAGCATGCCCAGAAGGATTGAGGCTATATTAAAACCCAAAGGTGGCTATATTAAATGCTGATGATATACGATTCTCTGCTTTGGACTCAACAGCAATAAAACTATTCAAATGAAACCTGGGATAAGAAATAATCATATCTCAGGGCATTCCACATGGATTTGCTAGATTCCTTTTTAAAGATAGTTGAGATCCTAGAGAAATATCATAATATTCTGATGATTTCAAAAATTAAATAAATTTTCCTATTAGATGTACAATCCAAAACATCCAAACATACAAATCAAATAGTTTTGTTACTTACTGTAGATTGAATATAATCAAAACTGTTTAGCAGTAATTCTCAAATATACCAGTTTTGGGCCTGAGCCATCAAAAGTATTGGGCTCTCAAATGTACAATATTGGGGACCCTACTCAGAGCTTTTGCAAGGGTCTTTCAATGTTTTTATCTTTGTCTAATGGTGTTGGATGTTATAGAGAAAAGAGTGGAGACTCAGAAAGTCTCAGACACAGACACATACACGGACACGGACACTGATGGCAAATGTATTGCAAGAACAAGCCACATAGATAAGGTAGAGGTCACCAGGAATGGGCACCCCTTATGTAATATGGGTGCCTATGTCACATGAGTGCAAAGTTCCTTCACAAAAAGTGCAAAGTGTTAGAATTTGCCTGGAAATTAGTTTTAAATATATATATATATATTTTAATATGCTACAACAAAAATATAGTTCTGCATTTTAGTTACATAAAACTAGGTTTCTTAGGACTGAGCTTCCATGTCTCCACTGCTACCACCCCCATCCTCCACAGTCTACCCATCCTGTCAGTACCAAAGACCGTTTACATGATTGTTAGCCGAGGAGCTGAGATCATATGACCTTGGCTAGGGATCATGTGACCTGCAAAATTTTCTTCATTAAAAATGGAAAGTGCTATGATTCACACAGGAATTACCAAAAAAAAAAATTATTATTTGGATATTTTGACCTTAAAATTGCTTCTAGTCCCTCAGTTTTGTGTTTTTTTCTAAAGTCTCTGCAACAAATCTTAGCAAGTAATATACTAAACATATTCTAGGAGCTACATTTGTATTTTATCCCACTCCTAATATCTAGTAGTAATTTTGAAGAAAATGATTTCACACTTATGTAAGGGGTGCCCTGGTGACCTCTTACAAGTGGAGCCTACATGACCAAAGCATCCACAACAAAGAACTATGCAAACATAAACCAACAGATGGTGAGTTATGGTCAAAGCTACCTTTTATTTCCTTATCCCTTTGTCCTCAAAACTGGTCTTGCTCTCAAAGCAGGATGACCCAAGACACAGATTTCTCAGTGGTGGCCTGGATTACATAAAGATGTTGGAGGTGAATCTTAAGGACTAGAGTGCTGAAGGATTACAGACTGGAGATCAAAGATATGGTGAATGATAATGTAACTACACATACCTGGAGAACAGATGGTGAATACTCTATCAAAGAGGATTCCCACGTCTCCAGGGGGCGCGTTCGCTTACGTAATAAGCGCCCATTCAACGGGCAATACGGAGGGATTAGGAATCAATCTCAACAAAAGAGTCTCGTTAAAATTACACAGAGTTTGTCCGCCTATCTTCACGTTCACGAATGCCACAAGCTTGCGCAGAATGTAGACGTCTGAAGGTGTGTCCAGCGATTCGACTTGGCTTCAAACTCAAATTGGCCATCTACGATTGTACAGTTGAAATGTGACAAGAATAGGCCTTGTTCGAGTTGCCTTAGAAGAGGGTACTTTGCCTTAATCTGTTATATTGTCACATCTTATGCAGCGGCAAAATAGATGCGCTTCAATCTGTCCTCAAGGTCGCATGGTCCTTAAGGGATCACGGTCAGTCCAATTTATTATTCTTGTACATCATTATATTCAATTCCGAAAGTTCAGATTCATTCTTGCCAATACTGAACAACTGGTGTGTTATACCATTGTTTCCTTGAAAATATGATATAGCCCATAATACTCTGCCTGGCTTTAGCACGAGAAAGTTGATGTGCTTATAGGCCGCGTGCGTAAACTGGAAGACGCCTTGCAGGCGTCACATTCCCTTCACTCACATGAAACCCATCCATTCTTGGAGGATCACCTTCGCGTCATTGCTGCTCCTTTAGAAACTGTCGCGTCTGAACTCGAGCCTTCTGGGAAGGATGACGAGGTGGCAGAATGCGTGGGAGCTCTTACCTTGGACAAAAGTGGAACTCAATATTTTGGTACAACCGGGGCGTATGCGGTAAGCTTTTACTATCCACATGTTGACTGATGCTGATTGCTGCGAGGCGCCTAGTTCTTGTGGCGGGTAAAGTAGTCGCTGTAACATGTAAATTTTACTCAACGGATTTTAACGTACAGGATAAGGATGGCCCCGATGGCACGGCTTACAAGAGCAAAGGCGAAGTGTCACTGGCTCTTGAAGATCTCCCGCCTGAAATTGCGGATATGGCGGTGTCCTTTCCAGCTCATCCTGCCATGCTTGATGTCGCACGTCTTGGCAGCTGGATAGTCGAGAACTGCCTCCCGCCGTTACCAGAAGCCTGGTCCCTCATCGAGAACTATTGGGAACACTATGCCTGGCAGTACGTTCACCAATTACTCTGACCGGACAGGACTAGATTACGTAACGCAGATTTACGCCCGTCACACGCGCCGTGTTCGTTGAGACAATACTCTCACCATTGTATCATCGTTCTCCGGATAATAATGACAAGCCCCTAGGACACCGATTGGGCTTGTTATTCGTGGTATTCCGCAACGGATTAAACCGACAGATTGATAGTTGATTTGTTAATAGGTTTTTGCAATAGGTGACCTTTTGGATCTCACAAAACCATGGGTACCATCAAGAGGACTACGATACTATTTATTAGCTCGTGCTAGCCTATGCCTCAGCCCCATCCTTGAGTCTCCAACACTGACTGCTCTTCAAGCTATGGTACCTGCTTTAGCGACTTTCAGGTCTTTACGTATATTGATGATATATGACGTTAGCATTTAATCGTAACTTTTCTCATGATGTCGCGTGGAACAAACGAACCCGAACATGCTTGGGTGCTGTCTGGGATAAATCTCAAATTAGCACTTACAGTCAGCTTTATATATATTCTTTTTATACATCACTCAGTCTGCATTTACAGCTCGGCCTCCGTAAGTGAACTCCAAGGTCCCTCTTACCTTACTTATACTTGGTAGAACATGATGCGAGCAAATTCAATTTCTGTATGTGGTCTGTCCTACTTATTTGAGATTGTCCTGAAGTCAAGTTAGCCCCAGAAGAAGTTGAAGATCGGAGAAATGTTTCAATTTGTCTGCTTTCTATGGAACTCTGGCAGGTATGTTTCTTCGATACTCTTATCCTTGCACTTAATGATCTTCTGTCAGTCACTGTGCGTAGGTATGTGTTTGCACCACCTATCAGCGTGGTATATCTATATCCTAGCATTCATACAGGAAGACCACCTGCACAAACCTTTGCCAGTTTTGACTGCATTTTTAAAGATCAGCATAGCGATACCAAACGAGATTCAGTAAGAGCCCGTATGTTTCATATGCTCCTCTACACCTTAGACGTCTGCCTCATAACTCACGATTCACATATGTCAGTATCAGCTCGCCCCTGGATGACATCCTTCATTCGCGACTGTTCGTGCAAGGTCTTGGACACCGTGATTACAAGTAAGGTGACTAGCTACAGTGCCATCCTGCAATTGGACGCGAAGATCCGGAATTATCCTTTCCTTGACCTGTCCACTGGTCTTTCGCAAGATCACGAGGAGCCCGGCATCAGAATTACTCTGCAACATACATTCCTGAGAATTGTCAAAGATGTCTGTGAGGAATATCATTGCTTGGTGCTGGTTAAATCGCATCTCTCACTGCGTTCTAGCCCTCCTGTATTTGCATAGGCACTGCTTCGCACTTGCTTTGAGAGGCAGCCCTGACGACCCATTAAAAAGTCCATTTTCACCTTCTGTGGTAGCATGTCACCGTAGTGCAATTAAGGTCGTTTCTGAGTTGGGCGGAATACACTCTAAATTTTCGGCATTGACAGTGCGCATCTGGTTTATCTGGTAGTTAAAACCTTGCTTGTTTTCTATTTTCCTCCTCGCCTGAATCGTTTTGATCGAACAGGTCACATGTATTCGTATCCACATTGGTATGTTTGGATATCAAAAGGTGAACGATAGCTCACAGTATATAGATTCTCGGCTCCATTGTGGCACGCTGTCCTGGCTGCTCCCTCGCATCATCGTCTTTGCTATGGTTTGAAAAAGCATGTCAGACCTGGGAGTCAGCAACGGAGAGCATCGTCGGTGGCAAAGTTTTGGTAAGAAAACACCTGCGCGCCTAATTTAGCATGTGTTTGACCTCGAAATGCTCTAGGACATAGTCAGGAGCTTACGACAGAAGGCCTTCGCGGCATACGCTCAGAACCAGAGCCCAATGGATGCTGAGGCTTCTCCTGAAAGAACCGAAGTCCTCGATGAGATACATGCTCTTGGTGGTTGTGGCCCTCGTGTGATATCAACAACACAGAAGTCTGCTCCCTTGGCTTCCGCGCCACACTTACCGGAGTCTAAGGTTGGGTCTGATTGGTCTCAAAATACCGTGTCCATCGACCAATCTGATAATTGTGGTGCCCCACTCACTCACGATAAACCTGCGGATGTACAATTCATTGCACCATATGCTGCAGACTCGGTTGTCAACGCAAACCCATCCGAGGCCATGTCTTCAGACTGGGCAAATTTCGATTATTATTCTTCTCACATGCCGACTTACCTAGACAGTACGCCACCTACTAATTTCGACGCCTTTGGTGCTGTTGGAGACTCAGTTCCCGAAGTCCCACCAACTGCTGGCTCCTCAACCCTCCTGGACGCGTTGGGTTTTAATGTTAAAGAGGGATGGGTGCAGGCCACGGAGATGTGTTTGTAGTGAGACTAAGGGTGTACAGGATGCACTCTTACAAGTCTTGAATTGGACATATTTGACATATGAGATCCTCAAACAACCATGTCACATGTTACTGTTAAAAAAAGTTATACAGAAGTTAAACCCATTAAAGCCCTCCTACAAACTTCAATGAGAGGTCACTCATATGTCACATGTCCTTTTGTCCCTGCTTTGATTGTGCGAGCACATGGAAGTTTATGCATGGCCCTCTGGGGTGTATGGAACTTTGATTTTTCTCAACCCTGATACGTTTTGTTTCAGGTGCCTTATACTTCAAGTTCGAGGAAGAGGTCTTCGTGCGGCCTCTTCCTTATTGGGAGCAACGTCCTTGGATAATTGACTCATGCTTTTCTTCGTTGAGTTTTCTACCCAGCCTCTGACTCTCAGCGTCTTCTGATTTGAAGTTCTGTCACAGACCGTGCTGCTTCAAACACCAACTTCTTTCCGGCAGTGTGGTACCAGAGCCTCTATGCATGTAAAATCCTATTCTCATAGGTTCCGAACATCTACTTCCCGCTGTTTTCCCTTCAAGTCTTCTAATTCCTGGAAGTCCTGTCACGGACCGCGCTGCTTCAAAGTACTCTCTGAAGCTTCCTTCCGGCTGCTCTGGACACGTGAAACTCCATTCTCATACCCAAGCTTCTCATAGTTCTCAGACAAAAATAGCAGCTGCAAAGTATCGTCCTTGTCTACGACGTACCTGTCTCGGTCCCTCATCACGGGAGGCAGCTCCCCAGTCTATGACCACTGCCCGGAACCCACATACACTGGCAACTCTAAATCTACTAGCTCAATTACTGCCAATGTGAATTGTGTACCAACGGCATGGATCATTCGAACTGCTCTCCGACTTCATTTGTGGCTTTGCACATGCACACGCACCATCGACAACGTGCAGCGTTAACTAATTAGGCCTTATGCATTATTAGGGTTCGAACGTTTTGCATATTCCGCTCAAGTTTTACTGCCACTTGTTGAGAATGACGAGACATGGAAAAGAAACGGAAGACGTTATCCGATCCTTCCATCTATTCTTATCTTTCATTTGCTAATCCCCCCTAGTAGCTTCATCCAGAGATTCAGATTTTTACTTCCACATGCCTAGTTCAGTAATTACAAGGATCCAATAATCCATACTTGGACTGTACGTGGTGTCACCTTGCAAATCCGGGTACATATTGATCCGGATTCACTCGCAAATCTTATTACTGAGCATTTGCGAGCGTGATTCTGCACAGGAGGCGAGGGACCCAGTGACATGGTGGAAACGTGAAACCTATCCCTTCCGCCTCTTCTTCGCTAGGGGTTGAGAAGGATGATCAGTCCCCTCATCCTCGCGGCCTTCTTCCACCAATGTTTTCGCTCGTAGCCGTTCTTTCTTACCCTTCCGTTTCTTTGGCTTTTTGCCATCCTCCCCGTCGGGATTTGCTTGCCCCGATCCCCAGCTTCGCTCCTTCAGCTTGGCCTTTAGGTCCCTAAGACGGTCAGCACGCTTCTCGTCCCAACGACCATCCTTCCTGTACGGTGCGATCCTTTTTATACCCATGTACTCATTTAATTCAGCGTCCGTCGCAAGCAGAATCTCTGCAGGTGTCAGGGCATAAGATTGAGGCGTGACAGAAGTGTACTTGAAGCGTGTAGGGATATCGCCGACCTAAAACGAAGCTCTAGTAAGTCCTGATAGGAAATGGGAGGAGCAGCAAAGCAAATAAAATGCACCATATCGTTGAAGTCCATCCCGTACACCTCATCCATGTATTCCTGGACCTTTTGTTTTCGCGTTTCCTCGGTCCCATCCCATTCTTCTTCAAGAGTCCTAGGAACATCAGCGTCCATGGCATCCACATCGACACCATCAGGAACAGCCTCATCTGCCTTCCCCTTCCGCTTCTTTTTCTTCTGCAGCTTGGATTCTGATGGGCCAGCTGTGGCAGGCAGGATGTCATCTACATTGATGTCGTCGGCCCATTGTGGTTTTTCCATGTCCTGATGATGCAAACATTATGCTACGAATAGTTTATAATGAAAGGATACGCACTTCTGCTTGCCCTTCTTCATCATATAATTCAGCCATTTGTCTGTCATGCTTCTCAGGGTCCCAGTCGCCGTCCAGGTCCAAGTCAACAAATCCTATATAATTACAACTCAGTAACATAAACACAAGGAGATTAGACAGACTTGCCTTCAGTATCAATTTCCACACCTCCCTCTCGTCCTATTTGTTCGAGCTTCCGACGAACCTCTTTCATTTTAAGGGCTTTCATACGCCTGACTTCTTCCTTTTTTTTGTTTCGTTCCTCCTCCTTACGCTGCTTGCGCCTTTCGCGAGCTTCTTTTCTCTTAGTGTCTGGCCTCCGAGCAACAGAGTCGAGGTTACGCGGATGTGTCGGAATCACCGCTGCATCGCTGATTTGAAATTGGTCAAACACAGATACCAATACAAAAACAAGCGATACATACGGTTCTTCGAAACGAAAATTGTAGGAACTTTCAAAGCGATCAACGATGTCTTCAAATTCCTCTTCGTCATTGAGTGAATCCTCATGTTCGGCTGCATCGGGAACAGAATCATTTAAAGCATCTTCGCGTTCTGACACTTCTCGTTTAGTGATATCATTATAAGTCGGGACACGTTTAGCGGAACGGTCAATCCAACCGCGATTTAAAATATAGCTGCCAATGATTAGAAAAAAATTTCAAGTGGAGAGTAATACTCACTTCATGAGAAATTCTTGATCAGTCTCCGTCTTCTCCTTCTCTTTGCCTTTATTAGATCTTTTCTTCTTCTTTGTTTTTGGAGCTGCTCCGCCATCTTCATCATCCTCATGTTGTACCCTTACTGGTACTGAATCATCTTCGATAGTTACCAAATCTTTGATATCCACTCCGACTTCCCGTTGAAGGTATTGTTGATATTCCTCCTCTTCGCGCTCGATTTCATCCTTTGTCTTCTCACGCAACACAAACAAGCCCTCATCGTCATCCTTATCAATAGCATGATGGAAAGCCGAAATGGTTTCTGACCGAAGCTTAGTCTGTTCTTCATCATGAGTTATCTGAGGTTCTGGTGATGGAGTACGTGAGGTGGTATGGAGCATTGAGGAAAGAGCGTGTTGTTTTATCGTGAGTGGTTTCTGATGAGAAAAAATGTCAGCTTAGGTATAGGTCAAGGATTGCTCAACACTGACACTATCCCTAGGCTTAGAGCGGAGTGAGATTTGTCCAGTCCGCCCCTGCTCCTCTAAGTACAGTTGGACCACAAATGAAGCGAAAATTTGACGATAACATACGTTCAAAAATGCTTTTATCCTTGTCGTATATTTCAGGATCCTTCCGTTTGATTTTGGCAAGAGTCCTCAATATAGCCGCATCCATTGCTGGCGTTAGCTGTTCCCCATCTTCATCTTCACTCTCCGCATCCTCTGAGTCTTCTTCTGATTCTTCCTCT
The DNA here is from genome assembly GCA_003314545.1 of Ramaria sp. MG151. Taxonomy (NCBI): domain Eukaryota; kingdom Fungi; phylum Basidiomycota; class Agaricomycetes; order Gomphales; family Gomphaceae; genus Ramaria; species Ramaria sp. MG151. The sequence goes on from QMFG01017276.1 coordinate 11,672, forward strand.
TCAGGATCGGAACCATACTTTTCCTTTACTAAAGTACAAAAGAAAAAAATCAGCACAAAGTATAATCGCTTGGGACTAGAGGTACGTTTGTCCAATTCCTCTCTCTCTTTCTTAAAAGCATAGGCCTTTGCATAATGCTCGTTGATGGTGAGCTGGATATCCTGCGGACCAGACTCGGGCTCAGACTCAGAGTCTGACAACATCGTCGCGGAAAAGGAAAGCGCGTCAATAGACGCCCATGCGACCAACAGTCGCGTATACAAGGTCAAACCTATCAATTCTTAATTAAGTCTTTACACCAAATGTCAGTGTTGTAGCTACCGATTATCCTCATGAAAATCCTGTACGATCATCGTATCACAATGACCCATTTCATTCGGGATCCGGGGTCAACACTTAACTATAGTGTTGAGATCTTGAAGCTCGATAACTGGTTTGAGATATTGTTACACAATGATATAAGCTTTGAAAACTCTTATCTTCGAAGGAATGAACCTACACATCCGACTGCATTGAAGATAGATGACGGCCGGGACCAGCATTGAACGCAGCGCAAGCTAATGATGTGAGGTTAGTCATAGACCTTTCACCTGATGCTCTGAGGTGCCTGCAGTTCACCGAAGTTCTCGAGGATATGTCTCCCCCCACCTCCTCTGGCTGATTTTCTCGTTTCTCAGTATTCCGAATGTATTAGGGAGGAAAGGAGGTACTTCTCGCAACTCAAGTGATACACTCGTCGAGGGACTAACATGGAAAACGTAAAAAAACCTTGAACCGATAACGTAGTAGAATTTCAATATGTGGTTGTCTGTGGCGTCCTCAAAGTG
>QMFG01017283.1:463-18601 GCA_003314545.1 Ramaria sp. MG151
TGATGTTCAGATGGTTCGGATGGTTCGGGTGGTTTGGAAGGCGGAACAGATCATAACTCATGATCGTGACAACTCATTCCCATTCGCTCTTCCTTCCGAATGGTTCAGTATATAGCTAGCACATTCGCATGTATATTCCCTAGTTCAATTATTGTATGCCAACTCGTCATAAAATCACCTTGAACAACAACCTCACATTTGAGTAAGCACTCCAATTCTACTTTTATTAGTTTAACCCACTTCAAATAATGTGATATCATTGGCTGTGATCGACATGGACTGCAAAGTTCATTCGATTTACGCGATAGAATCCTTTCGGAACCTTATCTCTTCGGAACTATGCATTTTGTTCGCAAACATTCTGAAGCCATTCGCTTTTACTGTAGGATTCTTATTCACTTTCGAAAACCATTCTATTATCATTAGGAACATTTCCAAACACATTTACTAACACAACATTCATCCACAACCTTTATCACTGTTATTCGGATTCTGACATTCAGCACAACTACATAGACTCAAACTGTAAGGGCAACCCTCCTAATGCCTGTAGGTATCTAGTAGAGGGGAAATCCAAAGAGATATATATGTGTAAGAAAATACAGTAAAGGAACTCTCACCTAGTAGAGGGGAAATCCAAAGAGAAAAGTCTAGGGATCCCCACTACTAGTGAAAAACTATATACGACTACCTAACGCCCATCCAGGGGCACTCCTACGTGCTGTCAACCCTGCCCGACTTCTATCCCCATAAGGTGCTTCAATCCTGATGAAGGTTGGATGTCGGGCTGAGGGTTTGGATCAGATATTTGGGCTCTGCCCCGAGGTTGGTTGAGGTCTCGGGTGGTCCAAGGTTTTGGACTAGAAGCCCAAGACTTTGGGTTTGTACTTGGAGGCTTTGGGTCAAGGACCCGAGGCTTCGGACCGAGGTTCCCATGCCTCGGACTTGTGCTTTGCATGTGTAAGGGCCTTGAAGGTGGAGGATTTGGTGACAACAGGTTGTCCCCTGACACAAACCTGCCATTTGAGCATTTTCACTGTATTTCTCCTATCAATACCAAAGATTGTTGACCACTAAATTTGTAGTTCCCAGTAATATAGACACAAGTATCAAGACCCCTATCAATAGACTAGAAGTAGATACCCTTGTTTCACCTCCATCACCACCCAATTCCATTAAATATTCTAAAGTTGTTCCACCACCCCTATTCCTTTTACATCCATTAGATACCACTCATAGTAACCTTTCTAATTAAATATGCTTGTGGTTCTAAGAAATAAAATAAGGTAGTAAAAACTCCAAGCATTGTCTTAAGGTCTCAAAGATTATCAAAAAGCTCTATGGTTTTTTGTAGTTGGTTTTATTTTCTATTTTCTCTGAGGCGGCCCTGCTGATGGCTCACAGTGATCATGTAATCAAATCATAGAATAAATAATAACAGTGCCCAAACTCCATCACTAGTCTTGCACCCTCCATGTGCAGCCCCCTCCCACACTCCAGCCACATTTTGGGTTACAAGAAATAATGTTTCCATGTTGCATGGGTATGCACCTTCACCTTTGCATTTTTTGGCCCTTATGTTGTATATTTGTCAGTACTACATTCAGAACAGTGAAACATCATTAATAATGTAGACACACTCACTGACAGATTGGAGTGATGATTCAAATCATGGCCTTACATACTAATGGTAGAAATTATGCATTGGGTCTCATTCCCCTCCATAAACCAGCAAGCAACAAAACCACCATGCTGTTCTATAAAAATTGAAATAATACTCATCATTTTTCAACAAGTTACTCCATAATGTTGTAGATTGTTCTAAGCACATTTTGTTGTTTACCTTCAATAAAAACATAAGTACATTATTGTTCCACATGCCCTACCTGAAACCATCCTTGGGAGTGAATATGTTATGCACCATCTCCTGCAGTCTGACAGTGTTGCTTAACAATTCCCTGCATGGAGACACTTTTTACATTGAAACCTGCTCTCTTCATCTTGCTTCCACAAGTGCTGGTCCTTAATTCTCTACTTCCTTTTCACGACTTCACTCAATGGGCTCCGATACTGATTCACTACATGTGGAATGAATGACAAAGCAATTCACAACTATAATGAGCATGGGATCAATCTCCCCAAGTCTTCACACCCTTGGGCTGCTAGACCTCCACCTTCAGTGGCACCCCCCTACTCCTCATCTCACTAGCCTCCACAGCCTTGGGCTCATAACTATTCACATCTCAAAGGGCTCCCTTGGTCTCACTGCAGCTACACCTACCATAGGAGGCTGGCATTGCTTCAATTGACCCAGGAGGCAATGAGATACACATGTGGGTGCAGCAGCCCTCACAACAAACAAACAATGCATGCCATCCTTCATTGGATGAGGCAGGCCAAGTGGGTCCCTCTCCCAATGGTATGGACATATTGTCTGTCCCTGCAGGGGACAGTCATGAGGCAAATGACAAGGAGAGTGATGAGGGGAGTGGAGAAAGTGGCCTTCAAATATGTATATACTTATTTGTGTAAATGCTGGAAGGTACAATTGAGGGAAGGAATGGATGCTCAATTGAAACTTTAGAGTGTTTTTGTTCTCTTTAGAACATTGTTAACTGGATACTCACATAGTGCTTGTGTGTAGTGGTATATGGGGGGTTTTCATAGGAGACACCCCTCTGTTGAAAAAGCTTGTTGAGGTCTGCCTAGACAGACAACACATACATATGAACCGGAGAGAAAAGGTGTCCCACCTAGGGGCATTGTAGGTTACAGAATCTAGTGAGTGTGTATGATAAAAAAAAAACTCAAAAACCCTCAATCCCCCTTGAGGGCAATTGTAGAGTTCATACAAGGCTGTTAAGAGTGAAACATATCCTCCTACTTGGGTAGAGGGGTGAGGAGCATTAGTGACTAATGTGTTGCTGGGACAGAGCAAGGATGAGGGTGTAGCTTGAAGCAGTGGGGAGTGGGGAGCATAGGAGGGTGAGGGGGTGGAAGATTCCATGCATGCACTTGGTAATATGAAAATTGAACTCAAGGCTCAGTGAAACATGTTCTTAACATCAGTTAAACTTCTCTATGGAAAGAGGAGAGGAAAAAGAAAATTATCTAGAAATTCTGGAGATAGAGAAGCAGAACATTATTCCTTTTGGGGAGGTGAGGAAATAGGAAAAGGATCTTTCTTTCTTTCATCATCTTAACAATCATGCAAGAGTGAGAATCTGTCTATGATTTACATTGTTTGTGTTAAAATTCTAGCCACATGAAGTTTGTATTTTGGGTGGTTTATACTGTAGAGAAAACAGAGTGAAGGGGGTGACTGAGGGAACAAACAATTGAATATTGTTGGTCAAGGACTCATAGAGGGGAAGGAAGAAAGTAGGGACTGTGGGCTAGCCAGTGATAACAAGACATATGATCTTATCATATGGAGCTGAAGCAAACTTTTTCAGATTACATAGACAGAAATTTTATACAACACAGCTTGAAGGGACTGGGGAAAGAGACTTTGCATGGCATTTTTAAAGTACCATAGCATGTGTCCATGCAAGTCCCAGGTGTTGTTTTTTCTCTGTGGGGGATGCTGCACTTTCTTCACTGTATGAGGGCAGTTTGTGCCAAACTCATCACTAGTGTCACTTCATATACAGTCTCTCCCACTCTCCATGCAGTACCTAGTTGTGCTCTGTTGAGTGTAACTCCTAATTCCTGTATATTGCTTGTAGTATGGAGGCTTATTATGTAAGTGAATGTGCCATTAATCCCTGGAGATGTGGGAATCCTCTCTTTGATGAGTATTCACAGGTATGTGTAGTTACATTATTTGATCAATAATTCACCATCTATTCTCCAGTGTCTGTGCTCATCCTTCAGCACTCTAGGCCTCAGGATTCACCACCAACATGCTTTTGTCAGCTGCATCCTTCACTCTGACTCATGGGTAGTCTCAGTTCTTACCAGGTGAACATATATTCCTATGCTGCCCTTGGATGTCCCTATGCCAATAGTCATTCTGTTAAGTTCTTTTTGCAAATTCTTATTGTATCTCCTCACAGCTCTGATCTTAATGGTAGCTTCAATGGATGACAGGACAATACCCCATAGCTAGATTTGGGTCAATCCCCTTCTGCAACAAACTCCTGAATAGGATGGTGTGTTTATCTTCAATATTATTCAGCACCATTTACTTTCTAAAAAAAAATCTGTTTCTATAGTGCATGCCCCTTCACTTTGGCAATTTGGCCTCACATCGTAAGTTTATCAGGTCCATGTTCAGAGAGGCAAGATGTCTTTAATGATTAGTAGCAGACAATATACATCAGGTCTCATTCTGCCATACATTAGTGTGTTTTACATGGGCCTAGAGCAGCTAAAATCCTCCAGGCTCCCTTGCCATTCTACAAACTCCATAAAACAAGAAACATTCAAATAAAAAACAAGGTTCGTTGTAGTGTCACATGGCCAAGCTGAATCCATCTTGGCACTTGCTCGAGTGTCTGCAAACCAATAGAAATTGTACTTAGGAGTGAATTGCAGGTGTGTCATGCACGTCTGAGGATGCTGTTCAACAATTCCATAGAGACACGTTTCTGCACTCAAACACGCACGTGGCAGCGACGCTTAGAAGGATCTCCGACTTCTTGTGCTGATACCCGAAGTATAGAGATTCAAATCAAAAGTCATTGGACAGCTTCGTTTTCTAAAATACCTAGGATCCGATGTTTAATGTTTCCAAATCAGTCTGTATGCGAACGTTTGTTAAAGCATATCGCAACTTCGATGACACCGGCCCGAGTAGAATCCACCTTGTCACTCGCTCGAGTGTCCACAAACTAATAATCGTTCTTGAGAGTGAATTTGTTATCCACCATTTTCTGCAGTCTGAGGCACTGCTCAACAATTCCCTAAACGGGGACACTCATTCGCACAGGAACACGCACACATGGCAGTGACAACGATCCCCAACTTGGCCTCTGCTTTAGCCGATATCCGAAGAATAGAAATCCAGCCCTTTATTGTTCGCAGACCCCGCTTTGGGTTAGTGTGGCTTGTGGCTTGCTTCTGACCAGTGATAAAAGCATGCTGTCCTTCTGCCAGTATCGGTTCATCTTACCTTGCATCCCTCCATCCTCAGCAATCCTCTAGATGTGAGTCAACATCCTCCCTTGCTTCATCCTTCTTCCATAACCTCTTGTCCTTAACTCTCCCCCCACTTCATGATTTTGCTATCTGGTATTCAGTGTGTTCTGATGCTGATTCACTACATGTAGAATGACTGACCAGCGCATCTACACCACTCAGTCGGATAGGATCACTCTCCCGTCTCTCAGCAGCCTTGGGCTGCTCAATCTCCATGAGTGGCACCCTGGGCCACAAGAGCCACTCCCTGCTCCTCAACTCCCTAGCCTCCGCAGCTTAGGGCTTCTCAACATCCACCTCCATCACCCTGCACCACCCCAAAGGCCTCCGCTGGTCCCACTGCGCCTACGCCCACCATGGGAGGCTGGAGCGGCATCAATTGCCTCCTGGGGCAATGAGGTTGACATGCGGGGGCAGCAGCCCTCGCAAATACGAAACAACTCATACCATCCTTCATTGGATGAGACACGCGGTCCCTCTGCCAATGGGGCGGACACATTGTCTGTCTTTGCGGGGGGCAACCATGAGGGGAGCAATGAGGGAAGCGGAGACCTTGGTCTTCCAATATGCATCTGCTCATTTGTGAAAATGCCGGATGGCACAATTGAGGAGAGGGAACAGATGCTTAAATGAGGATGCTATCGGTTGTCCCAAATCCCACCGTCGGGTAAGTCGTGCCGGATCTCCACGAAATCTCTCACCGACACATTGCGACAGATCCATTTGGCTCTAGATTTTCAGATTTTAATAACTCGTAGATATCACTTTATCGTTGAATTTTACATCTTCATACCGGTGTGGACAGCCCTGAAAAGTCTTGCGTAGGAGCTTAGATTTAGCAACGCGACGTTCTGCTGCTAGAATGAATTCAAGCGCACAAACCTTTCCATCCCTAAAAAACTGCGACAAGCGATGCGGTAACTGTGTGCCATTACTATCCCCCGTGCCATGTTCCGCACGTCGCCAACTCAAGTCTTCACGTTCCTTTCTTGCGGTGATCGTGTATTTAACATGATGAATGAGCGGTAAGCGGGCTCTTGCAGGGATCAGGGTCTAATTGACACACTGTCCATTCTTTTCGCGCTGCGTTTGCCTATCCGGGAGAAGGCAGTCACCATAGTTGGGGGTAAAACCATAAGCGCCCATGTTGCGAATTGCGAATTAGCTCTTGGTGATCCTGATTTATTTTACACTCCAAGAGTCTACACAATGTAAATTTAAATTTCTGAGACACGTTACTGAAAATACTTATCTTGTGACCATGCAGGTGTTAGCATAAGCGGTAAATCAGTGTAAGGGAACAGAGGTGGTGAACAAACGGGACCTGCTAGTGTAAGGCTTTTTAACGGCAAGAAAATTCGTAATTTATCGTCGTCTTTAGCTTGCTTAAGGCCCATGTGCATCTGGCTCCCACTGGGTTTTGCCTGTGTGCTAACAGAACATTAAGCGCCCTTGTTGCGAGCTGTGACCTTGATTTTTTACACCATGGATCTACACAATCTAAATTCAAATTTTGACGGAGGCAACTGAAATCTTTTTCGTCGGGAAGGAGGCGAACAAACAGCGATGCGACGCAAAACAAAGGAGTACGCGATGGAAATCGCAAACAGAGATAAATCTTGATTCATGGACATAATATATGCAAGGCGTAGTGTCGCATTATAATATTTTGTGGTGACTTTTTCGGTCTTTCTCCAGGTGTCCCTTCAGAGTATATGGTGACGGAGAAGTCGACATGGGTAGTGAGGTGTCGTTCGGACACGAAAGAGAGGGTATCTACACTACTTCCCCCATGCGATTTCTTCTCCCCCAAAACCCCTTAACACGAGCGTGTAGTAATAATCCACCCCCTTCCCCACCTATCGTACCGAGTGTCCTTCCCTCTTCGTCCTAGCGTTGGAGCCTAACCCCGCCTCGACCATTCTGGGCTTCCCTGATACATACGCAACTAGCACACACGGCTGCACCCGTGAATCGCTGCGCGCATCTCCAGTAAATTGTGTACAGCGCAACCGCCATATACATGTTGGGGATAGCTGCAGTAAAGCAGCTCAAGGATGCACGCCGGGGGGACTTTGGATTTATCTTTCGAAAAAAATATGGTTGAGAAGTCAAGTCCGTCTTTGTCGTCGCTGTGTCTTGCATAGGGCGGATGGTGGGACGATTGTTGAGCTATACTGGAATACCACATTATTGTGGATAGAAAAGAAGTAGACGACCCGATCGTCTTTGGTCTTCATGGTCTCCAAATTTCAGTGATCAAACACTTGATATATATCAGATGTTCATACGGCTCTTGGGTATAACGCGACCCTATGGTGAGTTTTCATTGCGGCCCCCCTCTGCTGAAATAGCTTTTTTTAAGTCTCCCCCTCCCTCTAGATGACATGCACATGTGAACCGGGAAAAAGCTGCTTCACGATCCAGGATGGGCACTTATGTTGCAGCTTACCGAATTCATGAGCGTGTCGAATTAAAAACTTGCATTTTTAAAACAAGAAGGAAAGGTCAAAAACCTCTCTCAACCCTCTCCTGCGGAGTTTATGCAAGCTTTTTATGAGTGAAAATCCTGCTACCTGTCATCAGTAGGAGGGAGGGAGGGCGATTCGCGGCCAAACCGTTACTGGGACACAACAAAGACGAGGTGTAACTTGAAGTACCGGGAAAGGGGAGAGGAATGTGGGGTAGAGGAGGGTAGATGTGGAGGATTCCATGTACGCGCTGGTAATATGAAGATTGAATCGAAGCTCAGTGAAACGTGCTCTTGATATCGGGTAAACTTCTCTTTGCAAAGAAAGGGGGGAAGAATACAAAACAAAAGATTTCAGAAGACGGAGGTACGTTATTCCTTTGGGAGAAGTGGAAATGGGAAAAAAGGTTTTCACCATCATTGTAACAGTCATTCGAAAAGGGGAATCCGTCCACGATTTACCTTGTTTGAACTCTATCCGAAAATTCGGAATATCTTTTGGTGGTTTGTGCCGTGGAGAAAACGGAACGAGGGTGGTTGAGGGAGTGGTACTGGAGGAAGAATCGGCCGAAGATCGCTGGTCAAGGACCCATAGAGGAAAGGACGAAATTAAGGAGTGAGGCTAGTGCCGGTGATCACCAGGCAAGTAATGGTGCTATCATATAGAGCTAAAGCAAGTTTTTTTCGGATTGCATTGACAGAAAATTTATATTACACATTTTGAAGGGTCTGGGGGGAGAAACTTGCATAACTCTTGTAGGATTCCACGGCACATGTCCAAGTCACCGATGCAGGGTCCTAATTTTTTCTCCGTGGTAAGGAGCCGCCACACTTTCTTAGCTGCACAATGGATGTTAGTACCACTTGTGTCACCCCATGTGCAGTCCCACTCTCCATGCAAGGCCTAGTCACAATATTTCCAACCTTCATCCTTCTCTCTGACTCACAAGTAGACTCATTGCTGGACTATATCCACAATGTGCAATCTTCAGGTGTCCACTCACACTAATATTCATTCTGCTAAGAAATTTAATGTTTCCATAGTATTATATGAAGTGGTAAGATTAGTATGTGTTGGATGTTATAGAGAAAGAGTGGAGACTCAGAAAGTCTCAAACACAGACACGTACACGGACACTGACACTGACGGCAGATGTATAGCAAGAACAAGCCACGTAGATACAAGTGGAGCCTACATGACCAAAGCATCCACAACAACGTATTATGCAAACGTAAACCAACAGTATGCACTAGTAAATTACTGAGAATTAAACTCCTCAGTGACTGTTAAGCACTGTATTTTGTGTAAAAACTACATAGAGAATTGGACTACAGAGTTTTCAGGCATTAATGCTACATATACAATAAGCTTGCCTCCTCAGCGACTGTCCAGCACTGAGGAGTGTTGGAATAAGTGGAAATTCAGTGAAATCCTGAGAATTTGTTTTAAGATCACTACCCTTTTCGTTTGAAACAAAAAGATTTCTCTTTTAGTAAAATAATGTACTCATTATTATGTTTCTTTTTGGATTATAATAGAAAGATGAGGTTTTTGATGACTCAAGACAATCTACTCGTTCAACGAGAAGAAGCAGGTGTCTCACCTGTATCTCGGCCTTTTGGCGCCTGTACGCGCCAAACTATTGGTTCAGACCAAAATACCGGGACGCTTGCATATTTTCGAGGCGGAGGCAAATTTGGTAGATAGTACGTAAATTCGAAACTAGACCTGAAGAACTTTGCGCAGCTAATACAGCGTTACTCAGTGAATGGTAGATTCACTTATTGCTAATCTTCTGACCAACTCCCCTTTAAGCTGAACGCAATCCAATGGACGCACAAGGGTGAGCAAGTTGCGGGGCTGGGAAGGCTTTTGTAAGCATATCCACTGGCATGTCAGAAGTATTGTATGGCTATCAGTCCACGTTTTGCGGATGAAGTGATACCAGTCAATATGCTTGGTGTGTGACTTGGACTGGTCATTCTTTGACACTGATATTGCTGACTGGTTGTCACAGTATAGGGTGATGGGCTGCGTAAGTGGACAATCAATTTCTACAAGGAACATGTGATTCCACAGCACTTCCTTTGTTGCATGTGTGACAGAAATATATTCTGCTTCTGTGGTAGATAATGCAACAATGGACTGTTTCTTTGAGCTCCAGGAAACGGCGCCGCCGTCTATGGTAAAAACATAACCGGAAATAGAGTGACGGTGGTGCTGTGAAGCTCGGTCAGTGTCTGAGAACCCCTCGATTCCAGTGTGTTCCTGTTTGCCTGGCTTTGCCCATGTCCAAGGGTTCCTGACACCGCTGACCAACTTCTGGTCGATTGTTCCTTCAGATAGCAAAAAAACACACTTCACCTCTTTCCAATGAGGTCGTCCCGGGTTCCGCATGAACTGGGACAGAAGTGTGATGGCAAACATAATGTCTGGTCTAGCTCCAAGTGCTGCATCTATCAAGGATCTAATGACTTCACGGTAGGGGACTCCTTGGATGGTTCATGGTGGCATGGTGTGACTGGGCACTGGGGTAAGCTCAGCTTATGATGAGGATCGAGTGGTGTTGACAGGTCTTTCGCATCCAGGATCTTTGTAAGCATGTTGAGAGAAGAAAATTGTACGTCCTTTCCTGTCTCTTGCGACTTCAATGCCTAGCATCCAGTGTAAGTCACTGAGGTCCTTGATCTTGACCTGTTGACTAAGCTCGTGCTTGAATCTGCGAATAATTTCCCTTATACTTCCAGCTATAGTCATGTCGTCCACATCTGTAGCAACAAGTAAGGTGTTGTTGTCTTCGTACTTGAAGAAAACTGCGTGTTCAGCTTGGAATCTGAGTTTGAACATGATTTCACAAAGGTGGTCGTACCACTTGTGTTCAGACTGCTTCAACCCATATATTACTTGTTTGAGGAGACAGACATGGTTTTCCTTCCCTTGGGTCATATCCTCTGGGTTGGAACATGTAGATAGTCTCTGTCAGCCTTGCTTGAGATAGGCACCATCAATATCTGTTTGTTCTAATTCCCAGTCATTCCTGGCTGCTAGAGCTGCAATTATTCAGATCGCAGAGAGCTTTGCAGTCAGTGCAAAAGTTTCGTTGTAATCTATGCCTTCTGCTTGCGAAAAGCCTTGGGAGACGAGCCTGCTTTTGTGGCTGACAAGACCTCCATTCCCGTCATGTTTGTAACGGAGTACAATCCGACTCCCAACTATGTTTGCACCTTTGGGGGGTTCCAAAAGCTCTGAGATGCCTAATTCTGCATATTGTTGTAGTTCCTTCTTTATTTACGCATCACATTCAGGCCAATAGTCGAGTTTTGGGGCTTCCTCAACATTCTTTAGATCATTTCCAGCGCTCTGTGCTGCTACCATCGCAAATTCGATTAGCTCCCCCTCGAGTTCCATGTTCTCATAGTTAGAATCAGTGATATGCTCAAGATCCTGAAGGAAATTGATTCCAGGAAAAAATCTATGAGGTAGCTAGAAAATTAACTCCTCAGTGTATGTCAAACACTATGTATTGATAAATGTTACCTAGAAAATTAACTACAGATTTTTCAGTACTTAAATGTACCTGTATTTTAAATTAGGCTCACCTCCTCAATGTGTCAAACACTGAGGAGAAGGAGTACGTGGGTGTATCTCACCCGCCCCTATCTCCCTTGTGGTCTTTTGGCGCTCAGAGCATCAGGTGGCCAAACTACCGGCTCCAACCAAAATTCTGGGACACCCGCGTAGACTCAACACGGAGGCAAACAGTAAAGGGGCTGTGTTGAATAGTAGCACAAAGAATAGAAATACAGACCTAGAAAAATCGCTATAAATATAGAAAAAACTCTGAAAAATATAGTAGATGATGTTAGTTCTTTTTTTATCAGAAAACATAAAAGAAATGTGGGTTTAAATATATTTGGCTTGACATGAGGGTGAATTGAATATATGCACCCTACAGATCCTGGAGAGCTGCAATGGCAGTAGTTTCTTCAAATTCCCCACTTGAGTTTTCAGATGGGGTCACTACACCTCTTGCATACATAAGTGCATTCACACATCCAAAGCTCATACCTTGACCTTGGGCAATATCTTGAACATACACTGATGGCTTTGTGAACTGTCTCAAACAAAAGTCTTTGGACAAATTCACCTTTGAGTGAGTACCCAAACATCATTGATAATAGTCTAAATACATTTTGAAACAATGTAACATGGACTGTGGCCAACATGAACATGCAAGGTTCATTTGGCTCACAGGATAGCATCCCTTTGAAATATCTATCTCTTCAGAACTATGTATCCTTTCACACATGTTCCAAAGGTCATTCACTTTTACTATAGGATTACCATTCACATTCAAATAATGTTTTCCTTTCATACACAACATCTCTGATTGTTTAACTAACATTGCAACCATCTACAACTCTTATTACTTATATTTCAATTCTGACAGCAATGTAGTTTGTCAATTTAGGGTATCTTCTGTGCTACATAGGTGGCATTGGTAGGTATTTTGTGCTCTACCTTGTAGAGGTCATCTTTGAGTGGTATGTTGTGAAATTCCCTGGAGGAGCATATACACACCTCTCAAGATCTCTGAATGGGTGCTTAAGTGCTGTATAGGAAGATAAGGCAATATATGCTGAATTCTTTAAGTTCAATCTTATTCATCTGGTTTCAATTTATGGCTCATATATTTATAATATTATGATGAGCTTGCAGCCAAGTTTTTAGACGCAGAGGACTATTATTTAGTTAGCTAGTTTATTATTAGTTCCTGGGCAGGGTGTCAGGGGACAACCAATTTTCACCAAATTCTACACCTCTGAGACCTTCACACACTCAGGACACAAGTCCAAAGTCTTGGGCCTCTGGTCCTAAACCTCGGACCACCTTAGGGGTATGACCTGAGACCTTGGCCCACCTCATGACCTGAACACCTGGCCCAACGTCTGGCATTTATCAAGGAAAAAGCACCTGATAGAAGTCAGGCAGGGTTGACAGTGCACAGGAGTGCCCCTGGTTGGGCATTAAGTAGGCATATATAGTTTTTCACTAGTAATGGGGATCCTTAGGCTTTTCTCTTTGGATTTCCGCTCTACTAGGTGAGAGCTCCCCTTATTTTTATTTCCCCTCTACTAGGCATCTGTGAGTGCTAGGAGGGTTGCCCTTACACAGAGATTCCCAGAACTATACAGTAGCACAGACAGATGCAGAAGAGCCTCTCGGTGTTTTGTATCACTGAGGTGGTGAGTCAATTGTCATTTAGTTATTAAGATGAGTAACTAACTATATAGGTAAATTGGGCAGATTGGAGGGATTTGGCTTCAACTTTGATGTTGCACTGACTTAGTGTTCTGTCCCTGTATTTCAAGATGTCCAAGTAACCAGAAGACCCAGATGAGCCAGAGCTTGTCACAGGTGGTAGTGTAGAGAGAGAGAGAGAGAGAGAGAGAGAGAGAGAGAGAGAGAGAACAGAGTTGTCACGATCATGATTTATGATCTGTTCCGCCTTCCAAACCATCCGAACCATCTGAACATCACGTTTCCGAATCCACTCTTCGGAACCCGATTCATCGGCAGACTTGTCACACCTACAACCACCCAACACTTCGTCACCCATAACACCTTGAATCATCCTAGCAACATCACAAGGACCCAACTAAGAAACCAGATTCTATTATTAGCCTTTCCTCAGAAAAGAAGCACCTACACTATCCCCATCTATTTCTAGGAACTAAATAGGAGGGTCGATTCTATGCTTCTAAAAGCTTATGGAAACAACACATACGATTCCACATGTGGACGAGTTCATCCCCGTCACTCAGGGCCGTCGTTTAAAGAGGTGAAACAAGGGTTCGTTTACCCGAAACAACATACGGTTTGGAAACAGGTTTCAGGGTTTGTTTCTAGTTCGTTGAACCCTTCTCCCATTCACAATCTTCATCCCACTCTTGTTCTCTATTCATTATGGTCATTAACTAGCATACATGTACTTTAACTACTTTTCCGATCCTTAACGGACTACTCCCCATTCGCCTTTGCCTCTGAACGTCCCAGTATATAAGTAGCACATTCGCATGTATGTTCTTTAGTTCAATTATTGTACGTCTACTTGATTGATCTGCTTGACTTAACAATTCGTCGTGAACAATCAAAAAGAATAACTTCATTTCAAAGTAAGTCCTATAAAACTTATCACTTTAGATTTGATTATACTTCGAAAGAATGTAATCATACTGGGTAGGATCGGCGTGAACCATATGGTTCATCCGATCCACGAGATAGAATCCTTTCGGAATATCTATCTCTTCGGAATTATGCACTTCTTTGCAAACGTTCCGAAAGCCCTTCGCTTTTTCTGTAGGATTACCTTTCATTTTCGGACACCATCCTCTTCATGTGGAAACCTTTTCCAATGTTATTGCTAACAATACATTTGTCCATAACATTTATCTTTGATAATTGGATTCTGACAAGAGTGTATTAAGTCAATATCAGAAGTGAGGAACATACAAGAGAACTTCAGGTTTATGTACCAGGGGTTGGGGATCAGGTTCAGGGATAACTAGTATAGGTGAAACATGTTTTGTAACTATCAAGAAAGATTTCCATACCATAGATATGGGGGGTAATGATAGAATGATACAGGGGAATGGGGATGATAATATAGGGAGGGTCTACAGAAGGCTCCCAGGGTTCCAGAGGCTGACCAGAAAGGTGGTTGTGACAGTCTTCCTCCTCACTCCCTGATGTTCCCACCCACTGTGTTCTTGATGTTGTTATTATTATAACAACCTGAAACAAATTCCACTACCATAATTAGCCTGTTAGTTAACAATCCATTGTTTGATCCAAGGACCCACTGTAGATACTTAAGCAGATCCAAAGGAGCACAACCCCTCAGTGTTTGGAGATATTGAGGTGGTGAGTGCAACTGTCCCTTTTCTTTGTTACTGCCTTGACTAACTACCCAAGTAGAAATTCATTTATACTACAATTAGTTAGACACTTACGCTCAGTGTTTGGAGACATTGAGGTAAACTTCATTTGTACTACAGTTCCCAATTATCACATCCTTCCACAAAATGTCTCAACAATTGAGTGGGCAATGGTGTCAGAATTCAATTATCAAGGATAAATGTTATAGATGAATGTAGTGTTAGTAGTAATGTTCGAAAATGTTTTAACACTAATAGAATGATATTCGAAAGCGAATAGAAATCCTACAGTAAAAGTGAATGGCTTTTGGAATGTCTGCGAAGAGGTGTATAGCTCCAAAGAGATAGATATTCCAAAAGGATTTTATCTCGTGGATAGAATGAACCTTTCAGTCCATGTTGATCACAGCCAATGGTTTCACATTCTTTCAAAATGTATTTAAACCAAGGTAGATGAGTTTTAGAGTACTTACTTAGATGTGAAGTTGCTGTTAAAAGTAGTTCACAACGAGTTGGCAAGTTGGAGTAGAACAATCAAGTAGACCTACAATAATTGAACTAGGGAATATACATGCGAATGCTCTACCTATATACCAAACAGTTTGGAAGGGAGGGCAAATGGGAAAGAGTCCATGAGGATTGGAAAGTAGTTAAGGTACATGTATGCTAATTAATGGCCATAGGAATAGACAAACAAGGGAGGTAGGAAAATGGTGAATGGTAGAAAAGATTAACGGACCATCAATAGCTCTTGAAACATGTTTCTGAATCGCATGGCTCATCGGGTAGGGATAGCCGTGCATAAATCCTTCAGAGGGTGATCCTGAAGGTCTAGAACATTCGTACCATGAGGTCTAATGGTATGGAATGTCATCATGAGCTTCAAAAGAATAGATATACTTTGATCAATGAGTTTATTGGGAAATATGGGGATAGTGATGGGGATAGTCAGGGTGCTTCTTTTCTAGAAAAGATTGTGATTGGACCTGGTTATTGATTGTTTCACTAAACACTCAATGGAGTGATTCCTGAAGTGGATTGGGTAACCGGATCAAATGTGTGTGAAGAATTGAGGCAAGTGTGGTTCGGGATTCTGAAGGAGATCTTTGGATATGATCGGAAAGACATACTTTGGGGTGATAACAATGAAAGGTTGTAGAACACAATTGTGACAAATGGCACCAGTGGCAGGCCCCTTTCCCTGCTGGCCTGACACCCTTGGAGCCATTTACTGCCCCCTTCTGTTGTACTTCTACTCTCCACTTGTTTTTTTTTACTCATATAGTTGGTCTGTCACATTAAGTACTTGGCTGCTAGAGTGGACCTGTATGACATGTGGGAGCACCACAGCTATAAGAGAATGAGAGTGAAAAATCTCAGAGTATGTTGCTATGCTACCTTGACATTCAATTCCAAGCCTGAACCTCTCCTGCTGCATCAAGTTTTATCATGTCATTGCTCAAGCTAAGTATTGGTCAGCTGGTGGGAGTGGTGCTATGCTATTGTCATTACTGGGTGCCAGTCATGTTGAATATACCCTCCAGCTGTTTCATGGCTGCCACGTATTGTAATAAACCCACCATCCCCTTTCTGTTTCCCAGGAGCACCTTCACAGACCTGGATCTGCTCCTGCTCCCTAGCTTCTGTCTCGTTCCATCCATGGCATGTTCATGAAAGTGACAGTTTGTCAGAATTGAATTATAAGTGATAAGAGTTTGTAGATAAATGTATGGTTAGTTAAACAATCAGAGATGCTACTAGTTGTAATAAAATGTTATTTGAATATGAATAATAATCCTACAGTAAAAGCAAATGACCTTCAGAACATTTGCAAAAGGATGCATAGTTCCAAAGAAATAGATATTTTAAATGGATTCTACCTTGTGAGTCAAATGGACCTTGCAAGTCCATGTTGACCACAGTCAACAATGTTACATTGTTTCAAAGTATATCTAGACTAATATGAATGATATTTGAGTACTTACTCAAAGGTGTAGTTGTCCAAAGACTTTTATTCAAGGTAGTTCACAACAAGTTGACAGCTTTGAGTAGAGCAAACAAGCAGACATACAATAATTGAACTAGGGAATGTTTGGAAGAGAGAGTGAATAGGAAAGAGTTCATGAAGGTTGGAAGGTAGGTAAGGTATATGTATGCTAATTAGAAGCGATAGGAATGAACAATGTGTCAGAATTCAAATATCAGTGATAGGAGTTGTGGATGAATGTCATGTTAGTAGTATTGTTCAGAAATGTTTCTAATGGTGATAGAATGGTATTCTAAAATGAATAGGAATCCTACAGTAAAAGCAAGTGGCTTTTGGAATACCTGCAAACAAAATACATAGTTCCAAAAAGATAGAGATTCCAAAAGGATTCTATCTTGTAGATCGAATGAACTTTGCAGTCCATGTCAATCACAGCCAATGATCTCACATTCTTTTGAAGTGTGTTTAAATTAATATAAGTGAAGTTGGAGTGCTCACTCAAATGTGAAGTTGTTGTTCAAGGTAATTTTCTGATGAGTTGGCAAGTTTGAGTAGAACAATCAAGTAGATGTACAATAATTGAACTAGGGAATATACATGCAAATGTGCTAGCTATATACCGAATGGTTCAGAAGAGAAAGCGAATGGGAAAGAGTCCCTGAGGGTCGGAAAGTAGTTAAGGTGCATGTATACTAATTAAAGGCCATAGAAAACAAAGAGCAAGGGAAGTAGGAAAATTGTGAACGAGGAAAAAGATTAACAGACCAACAATATCTCCTGAAACATGTTTCCAAATCGCATGGCTCTTCGGGCAGGGATAGCCATGTGCAAATTCTTTGGAGGGTGATCCTGAGGGTCTAGATCATTCATATCATTGAGCCTGATGATATGGCATATCATCACAAGCTTTGATGGAATATGAATGACTCAATCAATAAGTTCATTGTGAAAGATGGGGATAGTGATGGGGATAGTCAGGGTGGTTCTTTCTTGAAAAGATTATGATTAACCTGTCAGAATTCAAATATCAGTGATAAAAGTTGTTGATGAATGTCATGTTAGTAGTAATGTTTGGAAATGTTTCTAATGGTGATAGAATAGTATTTGAATGTGAATAGGAATCCCACAGAAAAAGCGAATGGCTTTCAGTACATCTGTGAACAAATGCATAGTTCTGAAGAGATAAAGATTCCGAAGGGATTCTATTGTCAGAATACAAATATCAGTGATAAAAGACATAGATAAATGTTGGGTTAGTGAATCTGTTTGGAAATATTCCTAATGATGATGGAATGGTTGTGGAAAGTGAATGGAAATCCTACAGTAAAAGCGAATGGCTTTTGGAATGTCTGTGAATGAAATGCATAGTTCCAAAGAGATAGATGTTCCGAAAGGATTCTATTGTCACGATCACAATTTGGGCATTACATTCACATTGCCCTCGTCCCGAACAAATCCTTCCGAAGCATCTCATCCGAAGTCCAAAGCAACATGCCCACATTCCCATCAATGCTATTCAACAACTCTTTTATTTATTATTTCGACTCAAACACTCCATCTAGTGAAACAACCCCTGTGAAACAATCATTGGTCAGGTCCA